>QJNY01000261.1:0-110771 GCA_004155945.1 Monosporascus sp. mg162
TAAACCTTAAGGATAAACCTTAACGGTAAACCTTAAAAATAAACCTTAAAGGCAAACCTTAACGGTAAACCTTAAAGATAAACCTTAAAGATAAACCTTAACGGTAAACCTTAAAGATAAACCTTAAAAGCAAACCTTAATAATAAACTTTAACTGCGCCGTACTACGTATAAAAGGCCGGCATCTTTCCGAGCCCTCGCCAATCTTACGGTTCGATCGTTCCCACGCCTTTTCGAGTTACCCAAAACAGTATGCCGCGCAAATCCGAATATACGATACCGGTAATCCGTAACCGCAGGATTTCCACAGAAACTGTCGTCTTAACGGTACATAATTCGCATAAAATTACCGGACGGGTTAAAACCATCGACACCATTATCGATCTTAAAAATCTTTTCTAAAATAATCGACTTCGATTATTAATTTTCGGATGCGATTTGATTTGCGAAAATAACGAAAATCGATTTTTGCAAAAATATATGGCGGAAAATATAACGATTATAAGCAAAGTATTGGCGAAACTGGAAGGGGAACTGAAAAGGAAAGGCGGTAACCGGCTTAACAACTTCGAAGTTCAGATTATAGAACGATGTATAAAGGACTACGAGCGATGGTTTGCCCGGCTGCTCCGGATTGTGAAAACCGTCCAGAATTTCGACAAGAATCGACGCGGATAGGAACGGAACAAGGCAATCTGCGAAAGGGATGGGTTTAGTGAAGCCTAGGAATTAAGGTAGTAATCTATCATTTTATCCAATTTTGTCTATACGGTTACGTTTCCTTTAGGGAGAATAACTCCGATTATAATAATTAATTTTTGATATTATTAAAAATTTTTTATATTAATCGTCGCATTAGTAAGTTTACAGTTAAAAAGGGTTTTATTTATGTTAACGATATGCTTATAAACGAATCGCCGAATTCCTGGAAAAATCTCCTTATCGTTATATCTTGTTTTTAAGCCTTTAATCTTAACGTTATCGACGAATGGCCTGGTTATATCGGGTATCAGATTGTCCAGAATTTTCTTAACTATACGGCAGAAATAAGTTATAAAGTTGGTAAACCTTTAAGGCATAATGGTATACTTTAAAAGTTCTAACGGTATTACGAAAATGGTAAAATCTTTGTTAGTTAAAGCTAAAATAACTTAATCGTAACTTAAAAAAAAGTTCATTAAGGTAATTAAAAAGCATATAGCAAAATCCGCGGAAAATTCGTCGCAGTTATCCGGCATAAAGGCATTTCGTAAAATAACAGCATTTAGTTTAGTTACTAAATTAATTAATCGGAAATTATTATCCTTTTTTTCGATTAAGAATTAAATATTTTTATATGCAGCATAAAACTGTTCCAAAATATTTCGTTAAATACGTACTTTTACTATTTCGATTAGCTTATTCTTGATATTCGCCGGCACTGCTATGCCCTTAGCTTGCTATACCTTATAAAAGATCGTTCGAATCTTATAATTAAGTATAACATTTAATTTAATTCTGCTATATTCCTTCTAATCCTAGGTTAAAGCAGCTTTTTTACGAAAAAGCGTCTTTTTAAAAAAGGCTTTTTTTATATAAGTAAACTTATCCCTTAATTAATTAAGGACTTCGTCGACGCGTTCCTTAATAAGTCGGATTTTTCGGGGTATAGTAGTAAATCTAAGAAATAAAGTAGCCAAAAATGTACTAGGCTTATCGGGCTTTTTTCCATCTTAATTAATAACTTGCTAAACTTTTTCGAATTCCTTAGCTTTTTAATTCGGGTTTCCAGGGGATATTAATTTATTAAAGGGTATATCGTTGATAAGGATTACTTTCTTTTACTTAGGTTTATATATCGTATTAATTTAAACGGTTTAATTATTATTAATCTTTTATTATATTTCGTTTTATAGTATTTTATATAAGGCATACGCCAATTCCTTATTGTTAAACTGGCCTAAAATCTTATTTCCGGGTTCCAGCTTGTTATTAATAATTTCTTAAATAATTTTCGCGTTTTAATTAATGTAAGTATTATTAATCGAAAAAATATAAGGGCTTATATTTTGTTTATTTATCTTTTTGCTCGTAGGCCTGCTTTCGCCAGTAAAGCAATTTACTGTTTTACCGGCTGCTTTTTTTTAAGCTTTTCGTTAGTCCGAATATTGCGCGTAACTCGTTCTGTAGGAATTAAAGAGATAATGATCTTCGACGGGCCAAATTTCAAGGTTTTTTTTATTACGTCCGGGTTTATATTAAGCGTTATTTTTGATTTGGCCATAAAGTTAAGTCCTAGAATTAATGGCTGCGTAGCGTAATAGTTATTGACGACAAATAATAGAATAATAATTAATCGGTTAGCTAGTTAAACGGAAGCCTTAACTATACTTTCGAATAAAATCCTTTTTTAAGAATTAAAACCTAAAAACGATATGCGGGTTTGTCGCATAGCCAGTCCATGTCGCTTGACGTACGACGTGATTATAACATTCGATTCGGTTCCAGTATCGATAACTTTATTAATTAAGTTCTCGTTATTTCCGTAGCTTATTTTGACTGCCAGTTTAAATAAAGGGGTAATATATTTAATTAGATTATATTATTAAATCGATAAAACTTTGGTTTCTTTTTAGCTTTTTACTTTGTAACCGATATTTATAATAAAAATCTTAATAAGTTTTTTTGCTTTTGGAACTTTTAATCTTCGTATTTCGGTTTCGGTTATCTTAATCGTTTCCTTGTTTTTACGACTAAATGTTTTTAAAGTCTTAACGGCCATGAAATTTTTGAAAGCCTTTCCGAAATTTGGGCAAATTTCGATTAATTCGGACCAAATAATCTTAAATTTCCTTTTGGAATTTTCCCGGATCTTCTTTTCCCAGAATTTGATTATATGCTTATCGATTAAACTTTTATAAGTAAGAATATTATCCGTTTAAATAATATCGTCCGTTTAAAGGGTATTAACTTCCGTTTAAGGGGTATTATTTATCTAAGCGCCGACTTCTATATTATAAAACGTAAATTCTTCGTACATCAATTTGTCGTTATTAGTTTCGTACTTAGTCTTATTCCTTTTTATGCCTTTTGATTCGTTTTCGTTATCTCTGGAACGCTTTGCCATTATAACGTTAGTAAACATAATCGGCTGATCAAAGTCGTCGATCTTCAGGGCTTTAATTTTTTCCGAATGGCAAGTACCTTTACTTTCGATAAGGTCACTCCATAACCATTTACGTAACGGTACCTTTTTATAAAATGGCTTTCCATTATAATCGACGAAATAGGTTATGTTAATTTCGGTTACCCTGTTTTAATTAATATCCGATTTTTATCAATTTGGCTTTAGGATTGTAATATACTTTTAAGGTTTAATTAAATTATTAATATCCGGATCGGGGTTAATTAATTAACTGTTTACTTCCTTAAAAATGTCGTTTCGCCGATCAAAGTACCGCATTTTTTCCTTAAATCGGGCAGGGAAAATTAACGAACCATAGATCCATTTTAAGATTTTTTTCCAAATTAAGATTTACCGTTCGATCGCCTAACTTTTAAGAACCTAAAGGAACTAAATTATGCTTAACGTTATTTTATCTTCCGGAGATCCAAGGAAAATAATATATTTATCGTCGGCGAGTAAGACCAGACTTATAATTTCTATGTTAAAAAACAAACGGCACTTTTGCATAATATATTTTGGCTTTAAACAAAACTAACAGATATTTTAATTAAAATTGCCAAAGCGTCCACCTTATCTTAATAACTTTTACGGTAACCTTTTCGGCTTCGATATTTACCTTATTTACGGTAAGGATTTAATCGAATATAATTATCCGGTTAAAGATTAATTATATTAATCGACGGGTCAATACCATAATTATATACCCAAGGTACCTTTTGTCTTGGCGGAACGTAATACTGTAATATCCGGGCTACTTTTCGGTTACCCATCTTTTTTTTAAAAACCTTTAAGTTCTGGATTTATCGAGTTTATACGATCTTTAAATCCTATAGCGTATTTATAATCTCTAACACTTGATTAGTACGGTTAAATAGTTTTGGTTATAGCTAAAGGTTTCTTAATCGTTATTGCTTAGGCTATTAAATCGGGTTGGACCGTTTTTTTTTTTTTTTAATTAATGTCGAAATGGACATTTCCTTGCTGTTGCCTACGTCCTTTATATCTAAGGAATCCTGCCTTATTTAAAGCCCAATTTTTAATTAATGTCGAAATATTATCGTAATTGATTACGTATAAATTTTCCAGCTTTATGGACAGATTATTAAGAATCCCTTTAAGATAGCTAACGGATAACCTTTTTAGTAAGCTTTTAATATATTTATCTTTAATAATTATTTTGCCTTTTTATTTGGCTTTTTCCAGGATATTTCTTACTTTAATAACATATTTTAAATAATACTTATAAACATAATTAAGAAAACCGCGTTAAACTTGTTTCGTTAAAATCCTTAATTAATCCTTAATAATCCGAATTTGCTATAGGTTTTACAGCTTAAAAGTTTTTAGGATACGCTTAAACGCTTTGTTTTATTAGGTTATATTATTAAGTATAATTTTAATCCGATTTTTTATAAAAGGGTTATTAATTTAGTATAGTAACTCGGCGATTATTTTAAATTCCTTAAGCTTATATTTCGTAAACAGTTTGTTAACTTTTTTAAGCCAGTCGGTAGCTTTAATTCTTAAAAAGTAAAAATTCGGAAAGGCCGATAAATCTGGAAGGATTATAAAAAACGAAAGTTTATTTATAATGTCAATAGGGAAATCGTAATCAAATTAATTAGTAAGTCCGAAAAGTATAACGTCCGGTATAGGTACTTTTAATTTTATGGATAACTTTAAGTTCTGGGTTAATATAATATTTCGTTTTTACGATAGGTTAATAACGATTCCTGGGTTCGCTTGGGTAATTGTATTCTTAGTTGGCTTTAGGGATTTAATCGGACTGCTAATATTTTGGGGTTTAGTTTTGCTAAGTTTATTGTCGTAAAGGTTCTTTGTTAATCGGTACTGGGCGGTTGTACTTAAAGCAGGATTTTGGTTTTTCGTAAGGTTAAGAAAGTTCGGTACTAGTAATAATCCGTGTTGTAAATAAATTTAAGGAGTAATTTTAGAAAGTTTCGATAAGCTTTTAGAAAACTTATTAAAGTTTATCTTAAATTAATTAATATTATTAATTTTTAAATTACTTAAGTTTTGAAATATTATTCCAAACGGAATATATTTAGGTATAAGGTAAATAATTATCCGCGATAATTATTTTGGGTACATTTTCTCTTTTTTTCGGACTTAAGAAGTAGTTAACCTTTTTTTTTTTCGTCCGAATAGCTTTATTTTAATCGTCGCTGCGTCGCTGGTTATCTAATCGTATCTTTTCCAACTTATTAATTAATACCTTTATTATTAACTTAAGCGCCATAATATTTAAGTTTAATAAAAAAAGTAAATCCCAAATAATACTGCTTAGTAATAATCAGATTAGATATTATCCGATTAACGCTAGGAAAGTCCAAAATATATTTTATAACGTTTCCTTTTTAATTTCTGCATTATATTAAGAAACGTTATTTTTTTTCGATATTTTTTATTCGCATGCAAAATAAGTAGTTTTATAACTTTATTTCTTTTTTTGTTCGTATTCGTTATTTTGTTCATATCGTTAATCTTGTCGTCGTTGTACTTATTTTAATTAATTTAAATCCTAATAACTACGTCGCCAGCAACGCAATTTTAGTTTTTTTAGCCTTTATTAATTAAATTTTATATTTTGTTTTGCTACGTAATTTTCTTGTTAATGCGTATAATATCCTGAATTGCGTAATCGGTTTAAAACTTGGGTAATTAATTTATGTTCCAAAACCGGTTGCTTATATGCGTTCGTATTCTTTTATCGTCGTCCGAGCAAAGTTGTTCTCGTAATAAGGCCTTAATTTAATAGTTCCTTTTTATTAATCGTATAAAGGGTTACGTTTTTGTTATAATCGCGGTCGTTAATTGCATGCCGTTTAAGTTATCGTATCCGTAACTATTGTCGTAGTCGTATTCGAGTTTAGATATATTTAATTAAAACTTCGTTCTTTCCGTTCTTCCGATTTGTTAATCGAAGATTAAGGTCCGTCGGCAGCTAACAAAAGTTAATATCCTTTCCTTGACAGCCACTTGAATTGGGACGGGGAGATTTAATTCCGATCAAAGTATCTTTAATAAGCGGGTTACGATAAAATAGCCGAGTGCAATAGTAATAAAGGTAAACAAAAACATTATATTTTTGGGTCCGAGTTGAATCAGACTTTAAAGATAAGTGTATAAGTAGACGATAAACGATGAGTAATCTATAATAAACATGTCTCGGGGTTGCGCCCGGCGGAAAGAGCTCCTAGAAATACATATGTGGAGCTGATTAACTGATCAGCCAAGCCATGCCCCCTGGCCCGGCACCCTGCACCATTTCAACATTTATGTAAAAAAGGTTTTATCGTTTTTTTTACTGGCATTGAACGTATCCGTCGCGAGTTTAATATTTTTCGACGTTATATAGCTATTGCTTTTATTTCCGAAATCGACCGCCTTCGAACTTTTTTCGTACGTAAATAAGTTACTTCCGACGTTTTACGACGTTTTGGTTTCCGGTTTTTATATATACAATTTCGAAAAGAGGGCTTTAATTTTTCTTAGCGTATTATCCGCGTTGTTTATAAGGAGTTCCACCTTGTAAAAGTTCGTATACGTCGGAATAAATTATACCGGCGCCGCGTTGGTTAGATAATATCCGGCCTAAATTATATTTGATTTGTTAATGCTTGTTATAAGCTTGCGTAATATGGATTTAAGGTATATGCTAGTATAAATGCTTATTTACGTTATATTATATGGTTTTTTATCGGCTTTAGCGTTTTTACTTTCCGGTCCGTTTTTGCGTAATATTTGCATATTGTTAATATTGCTGGTTATATCCCTTAGTTTATCTGGTCGGATTATAGTATAGAAACTGGGTTAATAATTGCTGCATATTATTATTTTTCGAAACGTATTAAAACCGTACGGTATTTTTTTAGCTTCGATTTTTACCGTAAACCAGATTAACCGACCCGATTTTCCTTTAACAGTATGTTATTTAACCTTTTTACTGTTAATAACTTTATACGGGGTAACTTTAAAAAGTATAACTTTACGTAAGCTTGTATTAAACGGTTATAATGGAAAAATGTTTGGTATTATAGGAAAAGTACTTAAAATTAAGGTATCGAAAGTTGGTGGATTAAATTGATAGAAAACCGCGTTATATTTTGGCGGGTAAGTTTGACGCCCGGGTTTACGGGCTTGTATAAGGCTAATTATATTTAATCGTAGGATTTTTTCGGCCGGCTGCAAAGTTAGCATTTATAAAGAAAAGTAAAGGCGTTTAACCGTATCGCGCTGGTTTATATTTATATACTTATCTTTCGAAAAAAGTTTTACGATTTTATTCGAACCTGGAATGTTTATTTTATTTGCTTATAACTTATACGTCCTTACGTTATATCCGGTATCCTATACGACCTATACAAAAATCCGGATATTACTAAAGGCTTTATAAATTGGAAAATTTTATTAAACCGCGAATAATGGGCAGAGCTTATAGCTGTAATTGGAAAAGATGCGATCGACTTTAACGCTTATTTACTTAAGGTTATTATAAATATATATAACTTTATTTTGGAAAGGATAGGTAATTTTCCTTTAAAACGATCCGATACGTTCCGAAACGAACTTTAGCTTCGTTAATATTTATATTTAAAGGACGAACTTAGTTGTTAAAAATGGAACGGACGTTAGCCAGCTTTTAAAAAGTTCCTTAAGTTTAAAGTTAATTAAAAGATTTATATTTAAAATATATGTCGCGAGTTCGGGATTAATTTAAGTGGATTAGGCGAATTAATATTTAATACAGAAGTTAATAACTTTATTTAAGTTAAAGTATAAAGGTATTTCTTTAATAAAAGCTTATATACATTAATCCGCCGTTTCCCGATTTGTTTTAACCTATATACTCTTTATATCTTTTTTTTTTATATCGTTATAGTTTCTTTTTTTTCTTGCAACCTTCGTTATTATCGAAAAAGGTAAATTTTTACGCTTTTTACTTATATTACCTTTTATATGGTCCAGACGAATTTGTATTAAATTATCCCGTTTCGCAGTTGGTTATACGTTATCGTCCGCGGCCGCTTTATTTGATGTCGCTTTATCTTAAGCTTCTATAACTTCGTACGTATTTGTATAAGCTTGTATTAATTCGGATAGGGCCGTTACCGCCTTTATCGGTTTTTGTTTAATAAAAAAAAGGTTTTTTTCGGTTTTAATTAAGGGTTTTACTTCGTATTTAACATTAAATAAAAAAGATTTAACTATTACGGGCTTAATCGGAAGGATTTTGCTTAATACGTTTCTTATTCGGACCGCTATCGCGATATTTACAATATCGTAATCCTCGTTAAGCTTTATACCAGCTTGTTAAAAGTTTTGGAAGAAAATTAGCTTAAGTTGCAATTTATTTTTAACTTTGCCTTTATTT
Source organism: Monosporascus sp. mg162 (assembly GCA_004155945.1). NCBI lineage: Eukaryota > Fungi > Ascomycota > Sordariomycetes > Xylariales > Monosporascus > Monosporascus sp. mg162. Next base: position 8,561 of record QJNY01000261.1, read on the forward strand.
TTTCTAAATATCTTATTTTTTTTTAATTTCCTAAAAACAAGCCTATATAAGATATTAACAGTAAACTTATTTTTTGTAACGTTTTATTTACCTGCGTATTTAATATCTTAAAGCCGTATACGTTTAAAAAGGTTTAATAATAATATTATATAACTTTATCCGTTCCTTAGTCGTATTTTACCGACGAATTTCCAACTTATTTCTTAACGGTATTATTTTTTTACGTTCTATTTAATAAATATATGTTTAATAAAAGTTTTATAATGATTATAAAAGATATTAATGGTTTCGGATAAAACGGATATAATTTGGCTTTTGGTAATACTTTTAATTTTCCGGATTTTGAAAGGTATATAATTAATTAAGGATTCTTTATTAACGTATAAAATGATGGTAACGTCGTTAAAAATTAATTTAAGTTCGGATTTGGCTTTTAACGGCTTAGTACGTTTCCGTTTAACTAGTTAAACCGTTTTTATAAAGGTAAAAGGTTTATATAACGTAATAACAATTAAAGCAAAAATAACCGTAGTAATTTAAGGTCGTATAAGGTAATCGGAAGTAAGCGAAAATAACGGTAAAAAGGTAAAATCGATAACCGGTACGAATAACTACTTACAGGCCGGGTAAGTAATAAATTAAGGATATTCGCAAAAAAATTAAGCGTAATTAATTAAGCAAGTTATCGTAAAAATAAATAAAGCTAAATATAACAAAAGCTTAGGTAATAAAGCAAAATCAAACGTAATAAAATACGTACTTAATTAATTAAATTAATTCTGAAATAATAAAGTTGTTACAAAGCTATAAAAGTCCGTATAAATCTGCATAAGCTCGTACGGGCCTGTATTATATTATATTATTATTTATTTAAACATAATTCGGTTAAGCTAATAACTAAATTCTGCTTAATTTGTTAAAATTGTACTTACATTTACCCGGACGTATACGTATTCATAAATTTTGGGTTTTGTCCCAGTGATCCCTGTGACATACCGTAAAGGCTCCCTCCGATCGGAACATATATGTTCCGTAGTTAAGCTGCTTAAAAGAAGTACGTGTGCGATAGCATACAAAACTAGCCACACAAGACAACACGATTGATATCCCCTTTATCTAACAATAATCATGTTATCCGAGCAAGGTAGTCCTCGAGTACACACCTAAGTATCATCCCGCTTTATATCTTAATGACCACGAGCCTACCTCTTTAGGCATCTTGAGACTCGACGGCTATAATTGCGGCCTCTTTTCCTTAAGTCAGTAGCGGATTTTCCCTGGCTGACTACGACTCTAGCCTTCATTTAGTAACTACGAGGCAAGAGCGCTAGAATTCACCTATGGTGGCAGAGCAAGGGTTGCGTCAATACTGTCGGGCTAGAGGACATGCTCAAGACCTTACCTATGAAGAACACAAGCCTCGAGTCGCTTGATATGTCAGAACAGACATTACGTCACATGAGTAATTAACTGAAAACGTCGTATATTAATTAATACGTGCTGCTGACCAAACCAACATGAACACAGTGAACCTGTAACGACGAAAGAATGAGCCTGTTGTTTTCAATGCGGTGGAATGTCGTAACTCGTCCTTGATTCCACTATAAAACCTCTGCCAATATTACGCTTTCTAGGCCTGACCCGGAAGCGAGGTGAGCCCTACGACACGTTAGCATGGAATCACTGGTGTCAAGACGATTCGAACCATACATCCCACAGTATCCTCCCCAACCATGTCGTCAACGGTGCACTTGTTGGCAATGGACATGGGCTGCTTCTTGATGGAACCGCAGCCATCGTAGAAGCACTCAGACTTGTTCATAGCACGCTGGAGGGAATCGCCTTCCCAGCCGAACAGGTAATCGGCGTGGGTGCCGTACCCCCTGGTGCCTTCGAAACTCCATACGAAAGGGTTAGGGGTGCCTGCAGGCCACATGCTGTGAAACTTGGTTGTATCCCAGACGGTCTCGTATGTTAGTTGTGGCATACGGACGGGATGGGACGCCGGGCAAGGGGGGGCGTTCCTAAAGCCGTCATATTTTATGGTGTTATACATGTGAGACTGGTGGTCGGGGCTATCAAGATTCTTGCCATCCCAGCATCTAGGTCTGGTTATCACGAGCTCATATTCAGGGTGAATGGGTTACTGACGCGGGGAAATGGTGGATAGCGAAGATACCACCTGGGCATGGTCTATCCGGGAAGTCAACCAGCTCCGGGCCTCTATCAAGAAGGGTGTTCAGGCAATTATAGCGGAGACCGATGTGGGCCTTGGCCTCTTCAAGAGTGCTCGTGGTCGGGTCGCCTACCGTCATACGGAAACCCTAGAGAGCATCAGAGTGTCACAGTGGTAGGGCATCTAGCGGGCCTACCGGTGGGAAAGCTGTGATGGGTTGGTTCTTTAGGTTATCCGAGTAGAAGTCGTGCTGGGTGTAGTAGATGGTCATTCCACCAGTGGTACCAGGTGCGAGGGCCGCATTGTTTATGACCGGTACACGGTGGTAGGAGCCGTTCACAGGGTGCTTGAAATATAGCACGGCAGTCCAGTAGTTAGAAAAGTCCTCCGACATCTCGCAGGTGGTGCAGGTAGCCCTCGCGCCAACATCGCCCGTCATCGTGGCGTTGAAGGCGTTTCCGCCGATGATGTGGTGAACATGTGAAGAGGGGATATTGCCAGGCTCGACGACGGGGTCAAGGCGTTGAGTGGTCAATGATGAGCATCCAAAGCGAAGACCAGCCTGGACTGGCGCGACGAGCGCAAGAGCGACGGAGAACGACTTCATCTCGGCGACGGATATGTTTCGGCGGTAGAGATATGAAGAGGCAAGAGAAGTATGGGCCGCAGCCCGGTGTCTGGTCGACTCTTATAACTGCGATTCTATGCTAACAGAGTCCTTGAATTTCATGCACGACCACTTATATCTGGCAGCCCGAAAGTCTATCGCCTACATATTAAAATGGGGTGGTATTGTAAAGCTTACCCCGAATGAGGGGCAAGATGGCACAGATCTGCTGCATAGACAAATCAGCTGCATAGACAAATCAGCTGCATAGACAAATCAGCTGCATAGACAAATCAGCTGCATAGACAAATCAGCTGCATAGACAAATCAGCTGCCATCTGCATTATTAAAACTGTTTTTGCCGGTGAAATGGCAGTTCAACTAGTGCATATTCTAGGCTAGTCGGCTGCTACTATTTCATCGCGGCAAATACACCAGGAGATGGTTGGGTTGCCGGCAGATGTCCTTGCCGTATCCCATCAGTCACTTCCACCTACATGTCGGCTGGCATAAGTGCCGTAAGCAGCTGGAGTGCCTCACATATCACGGGCTGACTGGGGAGGACCTCGATATAGTGCGGGCAGATAGCTATTAAAAATGTGAGGGCTCGGAGTTCGAATGGATTGTGAACTCCAGCTCTTGAGTAAATATCAGCATAGTCTTGATGAGCCACCAGACGCCTCCATGCCAAGTGTCTAATATTACAATCTCTTTCGAAGTTTTAACACAATTGACGCGACTCTAACCCGAGCAACCAAGGAATTCGATTTAGTATTGAAGTTTTCCGACAAATTCCCCGATTACATTGGTAAGGCATCATTTCTAGAAATGATTGCGCCACCTTAACAAGTTGCAGAACACTTGCCTTTCTCTGCATTCCAAATAAAAGGCAATCCGCCACGTTGGCTAATCCTATCAAATTCTGACCGGTGCGCTATTCATGTCTTGCTTGCCATGTATGTTAAACTTTTATTAACAGATTCTTTGATAGGCGTATCTAGATACGACTCCCGTCTTTCAACCGAAGGCGAGGATTGCATGGACATTAGCTCTTAACTCTGTCAAGTCCGGAGCTGAGGGGTGAATTTTGAGGATGTTTCCATGGATTGGACGAGACAGTTGCCGCCCATCTCATGCCAGCCGGTTGACGCAAGATATTTTTGGAGCTACTACAGGCCCTGGTTTCAGATGTATCGCCGGAGTCAAGTTGGAGGTATATAAAAAGAAACGGGAAGTTTCTGAACTGAAGGGATATGGGGATCCGCAAGTTTACTTGGAAGAATGGGGCTACCCCTATTCGAGGTGGCAAACGCTAGGAAAATTCTCTCCTATTCTTTCAAGTAATAATTGAAACATGATTAACAAGTAAATACTCTCGTATACAATACGATTATAATTTAAATTCTCCAAATAAATACAGAAAGCAGATAACTTTGCTACAGCCACAATAAGCACACCTGGAAATTAATTTTATTTCTAGTTGAGCCTACTTTATACTTTTTTACGTGCACAAGCTTCAAAGGTACCCTCATTTCGTACTGCAGCTAGCCTCAATTCCGTCCAAATTCCTAGAAGGAAACGAGAAGAACAGTCGAGGAAGAGCTTGCGCCTACAGTACAGCGACTGGAACTCTCTGAAAGCCAACTGGTAACAGCAAATGTGGAACTAAGCCTAAGCGACACACTGTGGAGATCTGCGAGGATTTATAGAAGGCATAGGAAGCTTTCTGCGAGTTCACTGGAACCGCAATATGAGCTCACTGGAGGCTGGAGCGTCACTTGCGCCGCCGACCCGGGAGGCTCATACGTCAGATGTGGCCCTATCCTCGAGGTATTCCGTGAATCTGTTGACGAATCCCTCGAGGGTTGTAATTCCGTAACGAAGCAAGTACGAAGAAAACACGATGAGCTCATCAGCTGGGGATTGGATTGAAACGACAGAACATGTGGTAGAGTTCTGGCCAATCAACACGCCCAACCATCACCAGGTGAAGAAATTAACCGACTGGTATGAGAAATATGTACTCGACTTGTCTATTCCCACCTCACTTAAGTATCTAGCTGAAAATGATCTCCTTGCGAGATCTCTATGACCTGGTCCACCTTCCCTTGAAAATTTCCCTTTGCATTCCACTGTTAATGCTGTGCTAAGGCACAGCCGGCAAATGGCTGCGCAACCCGACTCAAATTACGGTCGATACCCAGCGGGGCTATAAGAAATCTGCGACAGAAGGTGAGGCTGCCCTGAAAGGTTTAGTATGTGAAAACGTGCAGGGCAGACTCAATCAGGGAAGGATCATCTAGGAATCCAGAGTTATTCGACGGTCTAGGACTCCTATTCGGGGGGGGGGCTGAGGCCATATTCGGGGGCCAAATCTATGACTTTGCTTACCCGTCTTTCTGTTATGGACTAATGGATAAATCGTATCGTTATATATGATTATGTTACGTCCAACTAATGTGGAGAAAGGATGTGCTAAGAGGATTGTCGAAATGGCTTCAAAAGGTCTTGGTTGTAACGGATAAATCTCGGCTAAAAAAGCTTATGTGCCTGGTTATGCTTGGATTTGATAGATGTGGAACATATCCATTTATAACCATTACAGGAAGATATGTTTGGATTTAATAAATGTAGAACATATTTAAACATATTTACTAGAGCTGCAAAAAAAATATATATATATATATAAACTAACAATTTGTTATGTAAATAGCATCTAAATAATTTCCCTTTTTAGTTATTAATTTAAGTTTTTAATTAAAAGTAACGTTTTTCGATTAAGGAAAAAGTTTACAAATTGTTTTTAACGAACAAATTATTAAATTATTCTTTATCTTATCGTTACCTGCAAATTAAAAACCCTTTTCGGATATTGCTTTTATTTTTAAGTAATTGTATAATAAGTTCGTTACATTTTGATAATTCCTTAATTAATAGCCGACGAATAATTTAGAAGCTAATTAAGTATAAGATTTCCTAAACTTAATAAAAACGATATTATAAAACGGCGTTTAAAAGATAAACAACATATCAAATCGTTATTACTAGCTAATAAAAGATTAATATCTGGATTAAAATATTTTACCTTTTATTAGAAAAGTTTTTTCTTTAATTAATAACATAGCCCTTTTTATTATTCGGTTTTAAGGAAAACCTTTTTCTTGTTAATAACAACCCTTCCCAGCTTTTAAGAAAATTATTAAAATTCAAAAAAACGAACCGGAAAAGGAAAAAAAGGAATCCGATAACCCGAAAGATAAGGAAAAAGAACTTACAATTAACAACAAACTACGTACCTTAATAATTAAAGTTTAGGCGGTAAAAAAAGAAATTATTAAATTTGCTCGATAATAAAGATTTTCGATATGTCTTTATTCAGCGCAAATTAATTCCGCAAAAATATTATTTTATCCTTTGCTTATTATAAAATGTTAAAGATTAAGGGCTATAAACCAACCCTTCTAAAACTTTACGATAATATTCCAAATATAAAAGGATTTTTGGTTTAGGTCAGAATTTACCTTAAATTTTTCGAAAGCTCTTTAAAAAAAAAACTATTAAAAAATATTAGCTATTTCCTAATTGCTTATAGGAAAGGTCTTTTAATAATTTTAGCTAATTATAAAAGATTATTTCGAAAATTTCCTTAACAAATTATCCGATTTTATTAATTGCATTTTTCGAAATTACGAATACTTGGAGGAACGAATACAAACTTTGTTTAAAAACCTAAGCAAGCAGCAAAATGTCGTTAAAAAACTGCACCTTTTTTAATAAGAAAAATCAATTGCTAAATATACGACGGAATTTAATCGCTTTAAAGTAACCTTTCATTTACCGGAAAATGCCTTATTTTACCTTTATTACGATAGCTTAAAGTTATAAGCTAAGGACAAAATATATAAAGTACCTAAAATTAAAGCTATTTTAAGATTATATTAATAAGGTTATTATTGCCGACAAACGTACTTTTAATAGGTACTTAAAGAAAAAAGGACGATCGAAACTTTAACAGCAAATTCTAAGAAAGTAAAAATAAAAATAAAACCTAAAAAAAAAAGGAATACTATTTTATGAAAGCCTAAAAAGAATAAATCGAATGTTAAATGCTTTAACTGTAGCAAAAAGGTTATTATAAAAACGAATATCGTTCCTTGATTAAAAAAAACCTTTAAAAAAAGGGGATTTTTAAAAAAAAAAAAAGTCCCGAACGGCCGAATAAAAAACAAATAATAAGAACGAAAAAGAAAAGAAAATTAATTTTAACTTTTTCTAATAGGAATATACCATTACGGCGACTTACTATAAACTAAGCGGTAATTTAAAATACGAACGTTGCCCGATTTGCCAAAATTAAATAACTAAAGCCTGCAAGTATTATTTCGGATAACTAGCCTTTAAGGTAACTATAAAGCTAGGATGCAAATGTTACTTGGATATGCAAAAATACAAAATATACTACGAATATGGCCAGATACGCCCAGAATTTAACAATTACGGGCAGAAAACCCTTAAATCCAGCGAACCCCCAAAACGGGCGGTATACTTCAAAACCGAAGCCCCTAAACAGAAGTTTGTTAATAGGTACGGACTTTTCTATTTTTCGGCCTGCAACGATAACGATTATCCAATTTACCTTCGAACAAAGGAAGATAACGATTATTAGCCCGATTGGAACGAAAAAACCTTTATAAAGCCTGATAATAACTGCAAATGTATCGAAATTCCCCGATGGCCCGAATACTTTCGATCTTATTATTTGCACCTTGATTCGGATTAAAGCCGAAAAGCTATTACTTAGGGTTGCTTATGTTATATCCTTATGCTATGTTTAATGCATAAATTTCTGGATATAGGAGCAAGCTTTACAGAAATTTTAACTTCGAATCGTAAGCTTTTTTAAACGTTAAAGGTAAAAATCATTAAAGTAAAATGCCAGATTAGCTAACAAAAGTGGTATATTTGTATGGACGATAAATATACCAAATACGTAATTAAGAAAGCCCGCAAATGGAAACGCCTTTTAGGAAACAGAACTGTTAAGTCAAAAAACGGCAAAGGCTTTCGAAATTAAGGCATCGAAAAGCTATAAAAGCCAAGACCTTATGCGAGGTAAGAAAAGGATTTCGAAGCCAAATTGAAAATTTTATTTAGTACTAAAGCTAAGTTTTTAAAGCCATAATTAATTCTAAGGTAGAAGGCAACTTTATTTCGCCAGCGGTAGTCGAAAAATATTACATTCCTTGAAGGTATAAGTTAAAGTTTTACAAATTACATACAGATAATAGAAATCTTTTTCAGTACGATGATAAACAAATCCTTAAAAAAACCGAAAAACTTTTAATATAAATTTAAGAGTATTAAGAATATTTTATATTGGATATCGCCGATATTTTAAGTTATAATGTTATCCTGGAAATGCTATAGCTTAATTCCAGTAATCCGTTAATTAACTGGAAAACTCGCTAGCTTTTTTAAGATTACGAATTAATTCCTGTTAAAAAAGGGTTAAAAGATTTTACTACATAATCTGAAAAGCTAAAGTATTAGACTTTGCTAGTACTATATTTCCAAAATATTAGCAATTCGAACGACTTTTTAAGGATAAAAAAAACCATAAGCTACTTTTACATAAGTAATAAGATTATCGTATACTTATTAAAAAATGATATTACTTTAAGTTTTACAAAATTTATTACATAAATCTAGAAAAGGTAAAGGTTTTATGAAAAAGTATATAATTAAACCTAAAAAAAGGTTACATTTAGCCATCCGAATTTCTCGCAGGATATTTTATACGTATAGTACTTAAAATTAAAGACAGCAAGCAGAAAATAGATTAAAATAAAGATCCGGTTTATCGACGCGTAATCGACTATCGACAGTTAAACGATATTACTATCAAAAACGATTATCCTTTAACCTTAATAAATACCTTAAAAGAAAACACAAATAAAGCTAAATGGTTTACTCTATTAAACCTTCGAAACGGTTATTACCGTATTAAAATGGCTAAAGGAAAGAAATAAAAAACCGCCTTTCGAATAATGTACGGGTATTACGAATACCGAATAATGCCTTTAAAATTTATTAACGCCTCTACCAGTTTTTAACGCCTGATTATAACGATAGTTAGGAAATTCCTAAACAAATGTGTTTTTGTTTACCTCGACAACATCCTTATTTATTTCGAAACGTTAAAAGAACATAAAAGAAATATTTCTTAAACTTTTAAAGTTTTAAATAAAGCAAATATCCGAATAAACCCCGCCAAAAATATATGACATATGTAAAAGTTAGACTATTTAGGATTTACTCTTATCCCTCGTCAAATTCAAATTTAAAATTCCAAATTAAATATAGTTAAAAACTAACCCATTTTTAATAAGGTAACTATTATAGATATCCGGCAGATTTTAAGATTTACGGGTTACGTACGTAACTTAATTAAAAGATATAAAGATATTATTAAACTATTAACGAAATTTATTATTAAGCAATATATCGGAAAAATTTCGAATTTTTAAAAGTAATTAAATAAGCTTTTTAATAACTTAAAGACGAAATTACAAAATCGCTAATAATAAAATTGCCTAACGCCGACAGAAAAAAACTCTTAAAAATAAATACCTTAAATTATGCCTTAAGCCCAGTTTTAAAGTAATAAAAAATAATAAAAAATAATACTTAATAGCTTATTATTTTAAGGCCTTTCGAAACGCAAAATTGCGCTATAAAATTTACGACAAAAAGCTGTTAGCGATTATTAACGTTTTTAAAAAAAATAGAACTTTTCTTTTATGGAACTAAAAAGCCTTTTAAGATATACTTAAATTATAAAAACTTTACCCGGTTTATAACGACCTAAGAATTAAATAAACGTTACGAAATTTGGATAATTCTTTTATTAAAATATAATTTCCAAATTTACTATATTAAAAGGAAAAAAAATATCCAAGCAAATATTTAAATCGCAAAAAACATTACGACTTTGAAGTTCCAAAACGACGGATGCAAATATTGCAATAAATTAAAAGTAGCACCTTACGGTTAACGTGCCACACAAGCGAGCGCAACACACAAGCGAGCGCAACACTTTTTTAGCTATTCCAACAACACATCTTCAATTGCCCATTTCTCAACAACCACAATATGAAGCGCCTTACAAAAAAAGCAAGAATAAACCTAGCCATTCAGGCTAAAAAAAGAAACCCGAAACTTAGTTACAAAAAACTTGGTTCTATCTATGAAGTATCATCTTTTACCTTGGCATACCGTTTTACCAGTAAACGCGCCCGAACCGATACTGCCCCCAATTCGCGGAAATTGACGCCGACCGAAAAAAAATCGATTGTCGACCGAATCCTTAACTTAGATACGCGAGCATTTCCTGTCCGGCTTTAGCACGTTAAAAATATGGCCAATATATTACTTATCCAGCGCATTACGGAACGCGTTAAAATTAACTAGGCGTCGAACTTTGTTAAACGGCAAAAAAAGCTCCAGACGCGTTTAAATCGGAAGATCGATTATTAACGGGTCCTATTCGAAAATCCAGAATTATTTCGCAAGTAGTTCGAACTTGTTCGGGTTATAATCGCGAAGTACGGTATCGCAGAAAAGGATATTTACAACTTCGACGAGATTGGATTTTTGATAGGGCTTTTTATGGCAACGGGTATGGTAATTACCAGTACCGAAAGACGTAAAAAACCTAAACAAACGTAACAAGGTAATAAAAAATGGGTTATAGTTATCCAGGCTGTTAATTTCCAAAATTAAGTTATACCGTTATTTGTTATTATGGCGGGAAAAAATTATTTTAGATTTTAGTACCGCGATAATTTATTGCTAGCAGCCGATTGGAAATTCGCATTAAGTAATAATAGTTGGATAACAAATAAATTAGGTTTCGAATAAATCCAGCATTTTGACAAACATATTCGGATACGTACGAAAGGCTCGAAACGTTTCTTTATTTTCGACGGCTACGAAAGCTACCATTCGATGGAATTCGAAAAATACTGCGCTAACAACAATATTATTACGCTTTACATACCCGCGTATTTTTCGCATCGGCTTTAACCTTTTGATATATCTTATTTTTCTGTTTTAAAACGTGCTTATTCGCAGTATATCGAAAACTTAATACGACGCTATTATACCTATATTGCTAAAGAAGATTTTTTCGCCGGCTTTTACGACGCGTTTTAAGCTGCCATAACGTCTAACAATATCAAATCTGGATTTGCAAAAGCTGGTCTTGTTCCATTCGATCCTAATAACGTTCTTTCCGAATTGGAAGTTTTTCCAATTGTGCCTACGCCGACCGTCTCCCCGCTAACCTCCGCCGGTTCCATTCGTTCCCCGCCCGCAAAAACCCCTAAAAATGTTAAGGAAGTAACGAAATAAGGATGTTATTTGCAAAGAAAGATTAGAATTTAACAGGATGGTTCGTAAAAATAAAAAATAACTGATTCGGTTAATTTTTTAACCAAAAATAACCTATTACTTTTGTACGAAAATATTTTTCTTTAGGAAAAAGCTACCCAATTGCGCGAAACAAATTATATCTTAAGCAAACGTCACAAAATTAAAAACAAACGTTTTCAAAAAGGAGGAATATTTATTATACAAAAGGGACAAGCTCTTTTGGCCCAAAAAGAAAGGGATGGTAAAAAAATGCAGCTAACAACGGCTGGAAGAGTTCGTCGTAGGAGGGTTAAAACCAAGGAACGGAAGTATGGCGTCTGCGACAAGCCCGGGCATAATGCGCGTACTTGTGACGAAGTTGTAAATACGTCTAGTGAAGAAGAATTTGATTAATTTTAATTAATGCGATATATTGTTGTTAAGTTATTTGAATTTGTTGTTGTAAGGTGCCAAAAAGTGTTGCGCTTGCTTGTGTGTTGCGCTCGCTTGTGCGGCACGTTATATAAAATATTAAAATAACTTATTCCAAAACTTTTAACCAAGTTCCGAAATTCCTATAATAAGGAAAAGCAAAAAAAGCTATAGTAATTAAATGGATAACCTAAAAATTAACTGTTGTACCGTAATAAAATTTACATCTTTCGAACTAACAAAAGTAATTCGTTAAAAAGTTTTACGAAAATCCGTTATACGGATATTAAGGTATTTTCAAAATTATTAAACGGTTACAAAAAAAGTACAACTTTCCAGAACTTCGACAAACTGTTAAGTAGGTAATTAAGGATTGCAATATTTACTACAAGATAAAAGCAACCCGATATAAGCCCTATAAACTTTTACAGCTTACAGATATTCCAAAAAAGGCTTGGAATATTATTATTTGGAATTTTATTACCGGTTTACTCTTATTGAAAAATCCCGTTATTAAAGTTTAATACGATGGAATATAGGTAATGGTTAATAAAGTTATTAAGTATAAGTATTTTTTACCTTTTAAAAGAAATATAACGGCAAAATAATTGGTTTATGCCTTTGTCCGATATTACTACGACGAATATGGAATACTAGAAAAAATTATTTTAGATAAAAATAAGCTTTTTACATTAAAGTTTGGTACCAGCTTTTTTAAGCAGATAAGCGCTAAGCTTAAATTTTTTATAATATACCACCTATAAATAGATAAACAAACGGAACGTTTAAATTGAATATCAGAATAATACTTAAGAAATTGCATTAATTACTAATAAAATAACTGGGTTAAATCTTTTTTTATTAGCTTAAATAACTTATGTTGCCTTTGTTAACGAAAATATAGATATTTCTCCTTATATAGCGGTATATAATTACTAAGCAGAAATTTAACGGCCAAAGCAATTATTAAACGAATCTCTAAAATTACCCGCGAAAGCTTTTCGAACAGAAACGGTAGCAATTAAAATCCAGATAGTATAAGTCCGCTTATAGAATAAATTACGACTTTTCTAAAAAGGATAACCCGATATTATAAAAAGAAAAAAAATAAAGGATTAGTTTTATCAAAAGAAGATAAAGTTTACTTTTTACACTAAAAACAAAACGCGATTTTCGAACATTTCTTAAATTAAAACAAAAAGATCTAATAATAAGCTCAATTTTAAAAAGCTTAATAGGTTTAAAATCGATAAAGTTATTTGTAGAACTAATTACCGACTGTTATTATCTAAAACTATGAAAATATACCCTATTTTCTATATTTTTTTGCTTAAATTAGTACCTAAAGACGTTCCGTTGGAAGCAAATTTAAAAATCGAAAAGGATATTAAGGAATACGAAGTCGAAAAAATTCTAGATTTTAAATTGGTTAATAATAAAATCCAGTACTTGATTAAGTAAAAGGATTACGTATACGAAGAAAATACTTGGAAACCTTTTAAGCACCTGATAAACGCGAAAAACTCAATTAAAACGTTTTACCGCCAAAATCCTAACCGACCGTTTTTAGCGTAGCTAAGGTCGTAACTAATAACGGCCTAATACTTAAATTTAGCCCCCCGACGTTCTAATCGAAGGAAGTAAACGCCTTTACTATTGCGTTAATCTTAGAAGCAAGTTATGCCTACGCGGCAGCGGTCCGTTGCCGTTTATTTTCTACTTTTTCTTTTTCTTTTAGTTCATCGAATTTGAGATTTTCGTTCAGCATTTATATCGCCCGACGTTTTAAAAGGTCCTGCTAAAGCTTTAACTGCTTTAACCGATTAAAAGACGTTTGCATTCTTTTCTTTTGGCGCTAACGTAAGTTATCCATTTTTTTTTCAGCCCGTTTTTAATGGATTAATAATTAATCCTCCGTTTTTCGCTGTTTCTTTTAAAAACGTTTTTGCTTTTAAGTTATTCGGTTTAAAGAATTTATTGTCGTTACGTTACAGTTTCGACGTTAACGGCGTTGGCAGTAGTTATAAGAAAAAACGCCCGTAGTAAATCGACAATTTGTTTCTTTAAAACCAATGCTCGAAAAACAAAAATAATGCCTGTCGCCAAATATTTTAAGCTAAGTAGCTTTAACTTTTACGAGACAATTTCTAATCTGGATGAAAGCGCCCGTTTGGTTTAGCAGCCCGATTCGACATCATAAGATAAAAGTTATGTTATATGGAAAAATTAAAAAAAAGCGAAAAATATACTTACTTGTTTTATTTTTGGGATAAAAATCTTAAAAAAAGGAAAATAATGTTACGTCTAACTAATATAGAAAAAGATGTACCAAAAGAATTATCGAAATAACTTTAAAAAGTCTTGGTTACAACGGATAAATTTCGGTTAAAAAACCTTATATGCATAGTTATATTTAGATTTGATAAATGTAGAATATATCCATCCATAACTATTATAGGAAGATGTGCTTAGATTTGATAAATGTAAAATATATCTAAACATATTTACTACAGCTGCAAAATAAAAAGGATTTATATAAACTAATAATTTCCTATATAGATAGCATCCAGATAGTTTCGCTTTTTAGCTATTAATTTAAATCTTTAATTAAAGGTAACGTTCTTCGATCAAGGAAAAAGTCCGCAAATCTCTTTAACGAACAGATTACTAAATCATTCCTCGCCCTATTGTTACCTGCAAATCAAGAACCCCTTTCGGATACTGCTCTTACCTCCACGTGGTCGTATGACAGGTTCGTTACAGATTATTTTCGCATATATATAGCTCCAACATCCCCCAGGTGTTACGAATCAGAGACCTGTTCTTCCTGTTTGAGCAAGGACACCCTACGGTTAAACTTCGGAAGCAGGTGTCTTGGCATTTTAATGTGATCTAGTAGATTTAATAAATCTGGACCAGATTATATAGATCCAGCAGATCCACGACATACCTATAAAAAACAGAAAGATATATAACGAACGGATTTCTTCTATAAATAGCACCTATTTAATTTTATTCCTTAGTTATTAATCTAAGTCTTTAATTAAAGGCAACGTTTTCTAACTAAAGAAAAAGTTCGGAAATTTTTTAACGAACAGATTATTAAACTATTTTTCGCTTTATTGTTAACGTGCCACACCATTAAACGGCTCAAACTATTAAACGACTCGTTTCTTGGCACTTCGCAACAACAAATTCAAATTGCTTAACCATAACATATCAAGTTAACCTAAACCAATCGTATGCTCTTTCGCTGACCGTATCTATAGCTTCTAAATAAGTGCACGCATTATATTAAGGCTTGTTGCGGACGTTATATTGCCATTTCTTCCTTTTAACCCGCCTGCGACCGGCTACCCTTTAACGTATCCAAGCTAATATTACTTCCATTTCGCGAATACTAAAGTCGACCGACAAAAAAACGATTTTTAACCAAGTCCTTAACCTAAATACGCGAGCATTTCTTGTCCGTTTGTTATACGTTGAAAATATGCGTCGGGAAACGTGTTGAAAGGCGTATTGGAATTCGCGTTACGGGACGTTCGCGGAGCGCGTTAGTGTATGGCGGGGCTTGTGGCAGGGCGTGTGGTAGGGCGTATGGCAGCATATGGCAGCGCGTATAGCAGGGCATGTCGGGCTTAATTTGGTAACAATTCGATACTTACGCAATTTAATAATTAAAACAAACGTTTCCAATAAAAAGGAATACGTATTATACAGGATGAACAAATTCTTTTAGCCGGCAGAAAAGTTGTGGTAAAAAATTACTGCCAAAAACTGCTAAAAGTAATCGGTTGCATATAGGTTAGGAAGAAGGAATGGCAACATAACGTCCGCAACAAGCTTTGATATAATGCGTGCATTTATCTAGAAGCTGTAGACGCGGTTAGCGAAAGAGTATACGATTGATTTAGGTTGACTTGATGTGTTGTAGTTAAGCAATTTGAATTTGTTGTTGCGAGGTGCCAAGAAACGAGTCGTTTAATGGTTTGAGCCGTTTAATGGTATAGCACGTTACCTGCAAATTAAGAATTTATTTCGGATATTGATTATACTTCTAGGCGGACGTATAACGGGGTTCGTTACATTTTAATACTTCTTTAATTAATAGCCGACGAATAGTTTAAGGCCTAATTAGGCATAAGCTTTCTTAAACCTAGTAAAGACGATATTATAAAACGGCGTTTAGAAAATAAACGATATATCCTATCGCTTGTATTAGTAAGGGATCGAAAACTGGATTAAATAATTTACCCTTTATTAAAAAGCGCTTTCTTTAATTAACAACATGGCTTTCTTTAATCCTCAGTCTTAAAAAGAAAGCTTTTTTTTAAGCGATATCCTTTCCCGGCTTCTAAAGAAATTATTAAGGTCTAGGAAAACGAACCGGAACAGGAAGAAAAGAAAACCGATAACGTACCCCACCACCGAGTCGCGCGGTTCTTTTGCCATTTCAACCACGCAACTTCAACCACTTATTTCTCAATAGCATAACATGGAGCGGCTTACAAAAGTAGCTAGAATGAATTTAGCCGTTTAGATGAAACAGAGAGACCCGTAACTTAGTTATAAACGGCTTTATGCGATATATGAAGTTCCTAAATTTACGGCAAAACTTTTAAGGCCGATATAGTTCTTAATTTGCGCAAATTAACGCCGGCCGAAAAGAAATCTATTGTCGACCGAATCCTTAACCTAGATACGCGAGCGTTTCCTGTCCGGCTTTACCATATTGAAGACATAGCAAATTTATTACTTACCCAACGCGTTACAGAACGTATTAGGCTTAACTGGGCGTCGAGATTCGTTAGACGGTGAAAAAAACTTTAAATACGTTTAAATCGGAAAATCGATTATTAGCGGGTCCTATCCGAGAATCTAGAAACATTTCGCAAGTAGTTCCAGCTTGGTGGGGCTATAATCGTGAGATACGATATTGCAAAAAAGGATATTTACAACTTCGACGAGACTGAATTTTTGATAGGGCTTTTTATGGTAACGGGCATAGTAATTACCAATGCCGAAAGACGTTGAAAACCTAAATAAGCGCAATAAGGGAATAAAAAATGGGGTATAATTATCTAGGCTATTAATTTCTAAGGTTGGGCTGTACCGGTATTTGTTAGTGTAGTAGAGAAAAACTATTTTAGGTCTTGGTAGTGCGATAATTTATTATCAGCAGCCGATTAAAAGATTGCATTAAGTGATAATGGTCGCATAATAAATAAATTAGGTTTCGAATAAATCCAGCATTTTGACAAGCATATTCGGACGCGTATGAAGGTTCGAGACGTTTTCTTATTCTCGACGGCCATAAAAGTTACTATTCGATAAAATTCGAAAAATATTGCGCTAACAACAACATTATTACACTTTGTATACCTGCACATTTTTCGCATCGGTTCCAACTTTTTGATGTATTTTATTTTTCTGTTTTAAAACGCGCTTATTCGCAGTATATCGAAGACCTAATACGACGCTATTCTACTCATATTGCTAAAGAAGATTTTCTCGCCGGTTTTACGACGCGTTCCAAGCTGCCATGACGTCCGATAACATCAAGTCTGGATTTGCGAAAGCTGGTCTTGTTTCATTCGATCCTAATAACGTTTTTTCCGAATTGGAGGTTCCTCCAGTTGTGCCTACGCCGACTGTCTCCCCGTTGACCTCCGCCGGTTCTATTTGTTCGCCGCCCGCGACAACCCTTAGGAATATCAAGGAAATAACGCGGTAATTACGTTATTTGCAGAAAAAGATTGGAAACTAACAGGGTAGCTCGTTAACTAGAATAACTAAATCGATTCATCTTTTGATTAAAAGTTACTTATTAATTCTGTACGAAAATGTTTTTCTTCCAGAAGAAACTGCCTAATTACGTAAAACGAACTATATCTTAAGCAAACGTCGCAGGACTAAGAACAAACGTTTTTAAAAAGAAGGAATATTTATTATATAAAAAGGACAAGCTTTTCTGGCTCAAAAAGAGGGGGGTAATAAAAAAATACAGCTAATAGCAGCTGGAAAGAGTCGCCGTAAAAGGGTTAAAACCAAGGAACGGAAATGTGGCGTCTGCGGCAAGCCAGGACATAATGCGCGTATTTATGAAGAAGTTGTAGATACGTCTAGTGAAAAAGAATCCAATTAATTTTAATCAATGCGATGTATTGTTGTTAAGTTATTTGGATTGATTGTTATGAGGTGCCTAGAAACGCGCGACTCGGTGGTGTGCGCGACTCGGTGGTGGAGTACGTTAATCTGAAAGGCAAGGAAAAAGAACTTACAATTGACGATAAGTTACGTATTTTAATAGCCGAGTTCCAGGAAGTAAAGAAGGAAAATATTAAATTCGTTCGATAGTAAAGATTTTCGACATTACCTTTATTTAGCGCGAATTAATCCCGCGAAAATACTATTCCACACTTTGCTTATTATGGAGTGCCTAAGATTAAGAGCTATAAGTTAACTTTTTTAAAATCCTACGACACTATTACAGATATAAAAAACATTTTGGTTTAGGCCAAAATTTATCTTAAGTTTTACGAAAGGTTTTTAACGGAAAACTATCAAAAAGTGTTGACTATTTTTAATTCTTTGCAAGAAAGTTTTTTATGGTTTAATCCAATTATGAAGAATTACTTCGAAAATTACCTTAACGAATTTTCCGATTTTATTAATTATATTTTCGGCAATTACGAATATTTAAGAGACCGAATACGAACCTTATTTGGAAACTTAAATAAGTAACAAAACGCCATTAAAAAGCTGCACTTTTTCTAACTAATAAAATCAACGACTAAGTATACGATTAAGTTTAATCGTTTTGTAGCAACTTTTTACCTACCGGAAAGCGCTTTATTTTACCTTTATTACGATCACCTGAAGAAGTTAATGACGAAATATATAAAGTACCTCAGATAAAGCCTTTCCAGGATTACATTAATGAAGCTCTTATTACCGATTAACGTATTTTTGACAGGTATCTGAAAAAGAAATTCCAAGAAAAAAAGGAACGATCGAAACTTTAGTAATAAGTCCTAAGGAAGCAAAAATAAGAATGAAACCCAGAAGGAAGCGAATACCACCTTAAGAGAAGTTAAAAAGAATAAATCGAATGTTAAATACTTCAACTGTAACAAAAAGAGCTACTCTAAGAACGAATATGCTTTTTTAACTAAATGGAACTTTAAAAAGGGAAGGATTTTTTTTATTTTAAAAAAAAATGTTTGAACGGCCGAATAAGAAACAAAGAGTAAAAGCGAAGAAAAAAAGGAAGTTAATTTTACTTTTTTCCGTCAGGAATATACCATCGCGACGACCTACTGTAAACCAAGCGGCGATTTAAAGTACGAACGTTGCCGAATTTACTAGAATTAAACAGCTAAAGTTTGCAAATATTATTCCAGATAACCAGCCTTTATATTAGCTATAAGGTTAGGTTGCTAATATTATCTGGACGTGCAGCAATGTAAAATATATAACGAATATAGCTAGATACGCCTTAATTATAGGTAGAAAATTCTTAAATTCAACGAACCCTTAAAACGGGCGGTATACTTTAAAACTAAGGTTCTTAAATAAAACCTTGTTAATAAGTAAGAATGTTTTTCACTTTTTAGCTTGTATTAATAACGATTATTTGGTTTATTTACGAATTAAAAAGAATAACGGCTACAGGCCTGGTTGGAACGAAAAAACTTTTACCGAGATTGACAACGACTGTAAATATATCGAAATTTTCCGATAGCCCGAATACCTTCGATTTTGTTACTTGCACCCCGGATCGGATTAAAGCCGAATATAAGATAAGGGATAGCTGTATGCTAAATGAGGTGATCGCCAACCAGTCGCAGAGTGAATTCTAAGAAGTAAGTGTATTAGGTTACTTCTATCTGGCGTTCTTTAGTGCTACTAGACGGTTATTTGTATTAGTATGTGAGTCGGTGGCTGGTTGGTTATTAGCTGCAGATTTATCGAGATTGTGTTCTTATAATTATTCCCCTTTTTTTAAGCTGTTGGTTTTTAATAGCGTTGTTGTTTATGTTTAGCGTAAGATGGAATGCGTACAAGTTGCGTTGGTTTTCCAATTGCGTTTTTATGTGATGGTATCGTGTTATGTTGTGGGGTTGCCGTGGTTATTGTGACGTGCTTCTTTTGTGTATTCGCTTAGGTATAATCTTGATCTGTTTTTTAGCCTTACCGTGTTTTTTCTTTTTTAATTCTTTATTTCCGTTTCTTTTACGTACGATTTCCATTTGGGTTTTTTTGCTCTTATTTTTTACGATTTTTATTCTTATTTGTTTTATATATTTTTTCCGCCTAATTTCCGTTTATTATGGCGCTTACTTGTAAAGCTTTTTATGAGCGTTATTACTTTGATACGAACGTTAAGTAGGATTTTTTTAAGCATTAAAATTTTGACACTGACGGTAATCCGGATCCCGTTCGTTTGACGGGCGGCAATGAGCCGTCCTGTATATGTATGACGTAGTGCCATTTCGATTATTGCGCTACCTGCGTTTAGGCTTTGTGCGTTTTTAACTGTGTCGTCGCCAGTTATTACCATAAGATATTCCGTGCCATAAGTGCTTATTTTTAACGTTGTTAGTAACGTTATTTGATTTTCGTTTAAATTCTGACTGTTTTTAAAGGTGCGGCTTAGTTTTTTTTTTAATTTTGCCGTCGAAAACTAGGGCTTAATCGAGGATCTTAAGAAATACCGCATTGATGGTATATTATATGAACGTGACGATATGCTTGCGATCCGTTGCCGTTTTGATGTTTTTCGGGAGGCTGAACTTGTTTTTAAGGTAGCTATTACGGAAAAGCATCGTTTTCTTGTTATATTAGAAGACGATTTCCGGACCTCCGTTATAGCTACGAAAGCGTAGTTTTAGCGTCGTTTTTAAGTTTGCAGATCCAGGTTATTTTTATAAGTTTTCTACCTTTCTTTTTACCGTTTTGCAGTTGATTTCCGAATAAGCGCAATTTTATGGTATTCTTATAAGCTAGGAGGTTTTTGATAAACGTTATGCCGTTGCGCTTTCCGTTTACGAATAAGTTCCGCTTATTTTCCGACGCCTTAACGAAGCCCTAATTCTTTTTGGAGAATTATAATTTTAACAATCGTTTGCCGGATAAGGCTGTTATCAAACCCCAATAGATTAAGCGCTTTAAAAATGGCGTCCTTTTTCCGACTTTTAACCGACTGTATTCCGGTTACATGGATTCGGCTTTTAAGTAGAAATAAGATGCTTCCGAATTTTTTCCGGGTTTTACGTTTACTAAGATTATTAAATGTGTTCGTACGCTGCCGTTGTATGTTTTCCGATTAATCTTTTATAGTACGTTTAGTAAGAAGGGTTAATTAACGTACGGTTTAATAATTAAACGCGAAATTTGGTTTCGAAATAAGGATTCGATTTTTTTTACGTCGTTTATTAATTTTCGTTCGCTTTCCGATTTGTTTACGACAGTTTTATAGCTTAAATTTTCGTATCTTGGCTTTTGCTTAAGTTCTTAATTTAGTGCATATATTTAGTAGTATTTAATCGGTTTATTTTCGACCGGTATACGATAAGTAGCTGCTTACTAAAAGCTTAAAAGTTATTATGTAATTAATTTTTAAATTTAATAGTTTAATATTATTTGGAACTATTTCTTACGTTTTTATGACTACCATCCGACCATTTTCCAGTTGGGTTATTATAACTTTATATACTTTAAGTTATCCCATTTTTTATGTACGCGCTTAATTTGCTTCTTATAACGCTACAATATCTTCGGCGCACATTTGAAATGTTTTCGGTATTCCTACGTATTGTACTCGGCGGGCCAGCCTTCCTATTTGATAAGATATTTACGCTACCCCCGATTATTCTTATAGCGGACGATATCCTTTATTATCCATTCTTTTTATCTATCCATTAAGTTTGGTAATGTTAACTAGGCGTTGCTTGGTTCCCAATTATGCCATAGTTCTAATAAGAATACCGGAAATACATTATGCATCCGTTGGTATTTAGTAGACAAAATTACCTTATACGCCTAGGAGCTTATTCGCTCTTTAATCGCCACCCGGACGTAGGTAAGTGCGAGCTTTTTGTTTTTAAACCTGAAGTTCTTCGTCGATAGGCTTACTTATTGCCCCGGTTAAAACTCCATGGGATGTATGGTGCTAATCGTAATACTTATTCTGAGCTGCTGCCGTTTTTTTCCAGTGCTCGTGCATCTCTTGACGGATAGCTGCAATCTTGTCGAGCCGTTCCTTTACCCTTTGCACCTACCCCTTAAATCGCTGTGGGAAGTATTCTACTATCCTTAGATAATATAGAGCCTCGAACGGAAAGCGGCCGGTAGACGCATTCCGGGTATTATTATGTACGAATTCTGCATTCCGCAGTAGCCTTGTCCAGTTATCCTAGTGCTCGTTTACGTAATTGCGAAGGTAATGTTCTAGTACCTAATAAATGCGTTTAGTCTGCCCATTAGTCTGCGGCTGATATACGGTCGACATCCGCCGTTTGATTTCCTGTTCGTTACAGAATTTTGCCTAAAATTAGCTAGTTAACAACTTATTTTTATCGCTAACGATTCTAACCGGCGTTCCGAACTTGAATTTTACTTTATCGTAGAGCAGTTGGGTTAATTCGGCTACGGTTAAGGTTTTAACCGTAAAAATAAATAAGGCCAATTTTGTAAAACGATCGATAATTATTAGGATCGCGTCGTATTCTAGCTTACTGAGGCCCAAGCTTTTAGAAAGCCTTATAATAATATTCGGCGCGATTTTTTAAAAAGGTTACTTAATAATAGGAATTATAATTGCCTATATAGTTTATAACGTAACTTTATTATTTTTTAGCAGTTCGGATATTACTTAACGTATTTTCGGATATCGTTGGCCATATTTTTCTAATAGAACCTTTTAATTATTAATTCTAGTGTGCGGGCGTACCTTATATATCTCGTTTTCGGATCGTTATAATGCTAGCTAATTAGCTGTTTCCGTAAAACGTTTTGCAACAGGATTACGAATTTATCCCGATAATATAAAACCTTATTTGGGTTTAAGAAATATCCCTTTTTTATTTCGACCTAGCGTCCGGCTATCCGTATCAACTTTATAATATCCAGGTTTTTAATTTGTAACCTTCGAACTTATCCGTAAAATTATCCGAAAACCTTTAATTAAAATACCGTTTTGTTTTTAGCTAACTCCTTCGCTAAAGGACGTAAAACGTACTAGTTATAAATAATAACCTTAATACTAGTTTCGTTCTTTCTAAACTTTTCGAAATCCGATCATAATATAATCTCAACTTATGGCTGCTGTCGTTTAGCCGTTAATTGTATTACCGTTACGATTTACGCTTATATTGCTATACGTAAGCAGTACGTTTAATAAATATATAATTTCTTACCTTCCTTTTTCCTTCGAAAGTTTTCTGCGATTATATAACGAAAGTTTTCCGCTTTTTTTACGCAGATAATAGCTACTTAAACTTTTGCCATTCGGAATCTGTTTAGAAATTTTGCGGCAAGCAAATTTTAGGCCACTTTTATAAAGCTTTTTACTTTCTTATAATTTTCCGAATCGCGTTATATATTTGCGATTACTTTCCGTACATTTTTCGGCATATCGTTCGTAAATCCAACCTTTTTAAATAGCGTAAAAATTATATTTCCGTATTTAATTTTCCCGGATATATAATTTAAGCGTTTAAAAAGTTTATCCGCCGGGTTAATGGTACTCGGTCGGTATTAAATTTCGAAATCGAATTATAAAAGGCGGTAAACCTACCGGGTTAGTTTTTCTTTTAGGTTACGCGTTACTGCCTTTATAACGTCCTTTAGCATTATATAATCGGTAAGCATTAGGAACTTTTCCTCCGTTTTTTCGAGATATTGGCGTTAATGCTTTAAACTTTTTACGATCGTTAATAACTTTGATTATCCTGTAACTTATTATTCCTTTATTAAGGTAAACTTTTGCGATTAATATGCAATTAGACGCCATTATTTTCCATGCTTTTATAAAAATATCCCCGATATGGTTTTTACCGAAGCGTCCGTTTCGACCCTAATATCCTTAGCGTTATTCCAATGTCGGAATATAGTTGCAAACTAAAAACTGTCCTTTAGGATCCGGAATACCTTTTATACCTTTTCGGGCTAATAAGATTCTATTTTTTTCACCCTGTATTTCCTTTAGTAATTTTATGATAGGTTCTGTAATGCGCAAATAATATGCGATAAGCTTCCGATAAAAGTTCGCGAATTTTAGGAAAACTTGGATATTTCGGATTAATTCCGGTTTTGGTCATGTTTTAATAACGTTAACCCGTAGGCGGTCCATCTCTAAGCTTTTGATATTAATTACGAATTTTAAGAACTTTTTCTTTTACTTAAAAAATTCGTATTTAGACGATTTTATAAACAGCTAATATTATAACAGCCGTTCGTAGACGAACTGAAAATATTTCGCATATTTTTCTTCGTTATCCGAATAAATAACGATATCGTTTAAATATATTATATACATATAATTTATTAGCTCAGCTAATACCTTGTACATATAGCTTTAAAACGTGGCTGGTGTATTAATAAAGCTAAACGGCATAACCATATATTCGAACTGGCCGTAACGCGTTTAGAAAACCGTTTTCCATTCGTTACTTTTTCTAATCCAAATGTAATAATATATATCTTTAAAGTCAATCTTCGAAAACATTTTAACAGTTCCGAAACGGTTTATAACTTCCGGAATTAAGGGTAAAAGGTACCCATTTTTATCGTAACCCGGTTTAATCCCTTATAATCGACGTATAATTGGAAACTACCGTCCTTCTTGGGTACGAATAGCATTGGTACTTCCGTATCCGCTTTTAAGTAACGTATTTTTTCTACCTTTAAATTTTTTTATATATATTTTTCAAACGTTTTCCGTTACGTTTGCGAAATAAAGTAAATAAGCCTAAATAAAAGTGATTTACTAAAAATCAAATTTATTTGATACTTTGCTTTTGGTAGCTGGGGAATCTTTTTTGCAGCTTTTTCGGAATATATTCGCCAGAAATTCTTTAAGCAAGCTAGTAATTGCGTTATTTTTTAATGTTATTATTTTCCGAATTTCGGGATATTTAGTTTATCGGCTAACCTTATCACGCTAATAATATAAACTTGTTTACTAGAAAGCGTTAGGTTTGTAATTTCCTATCCGTCGACCACTTATAACCGTTTATATATTTATTAGCACGTAGCCGTATTTAATAAAATTTTTAATCGGCTTATTACGCGCCGAAACAGTAGAAAATATAGCGCTTTCCGGTTACGGCGTATCGCGAAATATATCTGCGTAAATTTTCGTTCGTTCCCGTTACTGTTTGTTATGTTAACAGGAATTTCGTAAACTTTATAGCACTTAATAAATACGCCGTTAGCGCCGATAAGGCCCCGGATATTTATGGAAATAAATCGAATTTAAGCTTTTTTATTAGCTTTTTGTTTACTGTATTAACTTACGGCCCGGTATCTATATTTACTTATACTGCTATATCTCCCGTATCCTGTTTGATAGGCACTTTCCCTTTAAAAGGCGATTTTATTCCGACCGTCCTGCAGTTTTCTGCTGAAGTAAATTAATGGTATGTATTTACTTCGGCTCCTTTTTTAAGGCTATATCTAAAAAGTAGTTTAATTTATTATCGTTATATACCGTAACGTTTTGTACCGCCTTCGGAGGTTAGTTTCTATACGGTCGGAACGGTAAGGTTCTAATGTCCCTTTTGGATTTGCAGTCGACGGCTTTATAACCTAGCTTTTTATAGTTAAAGTATTTGGGGGGGCCCTTATAGGAGTTAAAAATGTTAAACCGCGCGGATTTGCTTCGGTCGGAGTTAAATTAACGGTTATTCGAATTCCGAATGTTAAAGCAATTTCGTTTCTTATTATTCCCTCGTAGTACCTTTATCGGTCCTTTTTTTTAAAGGCCCTTTTCTTAAAGGCGTTAAAGTAAAACCGTTTGTTTTTATTAATATTCTTAGCGGAAAACGATCGGTCCTTGTTCGTTTTTTTTTAAACGCCTTAATAACGTTTCGCTTTGTTTGCCATATCGCTGGCTCGGTTCATTTTAATATCCTTGCGTAATAAGGTATTTCGTAATCCCAGTAGTAGCTTATAGAAGTAATCAAATGCGAGGCGCTTATTGTTCCGATTGTTTTCCGGGCTTAAAACGTTTGCAGGTTTTGTTTTATGAACTAGGAGCTTTTATTTAACGTAGAAGTCCAGCGGCAACTAATCGGCTTGCTGTCGTAAATCAATAAACTGCTTCCGATATTTTCGATCGAAGAGCGTAAGGTTCGAGTAACCTTTTTTAATAAAGGTTTATGCAAGGTCGAATAGGTTCAAGCCTTATTTTTCAGGCTAAGCCAAATACACAGAAAATTATTACACGATGTAATTTGCACGATAAATACTATACCCAGTATCTTCGAACACGATAATTAATTAATAGTTTTCACGGTTAGGATAGATTAATACCTTAATCCCATAAAGCCTTATTTTGAAGCCGAATGCGTGGTTGCCGATAAGCTTCGACCCTGATAAACCTTATGCCCGTTAACTAGTTCGGCAGGGTTAAATGATATAACTTAGAAAATGTTAAACTTTACGTAATAAACCTTAAAGATAAACTTTAAAGGCAAACCTTAACGGTAAACCTTAACTGCATATAAAAGGCTAGCATTTTTCCAAGCCTTCGTTAATCTTACTATTCGATCGTTCTTATAGCATCTTTTCGAATTACCTAAAACAATATGCCGTGTAAGTCCGAATATGCGATACCGGTAATCCGGAACCGCAAAATTTCTACAAAAATCATTTCATTAACGGTACACAATTCCCACCAAAATCTCGGACGAGCTAAAACTGTCGACACTACTATCGACCTAAAAAATCTTTTCAAAAAAGATCGATTCCGGTTTTTAATTTTCGGATACGATTTAATTCGAAAAAGTAACGGTAATCGATCTTTGCAAAATTATATGCCGAAGAATATGACGATTATAACGGAACTATTGGCGAAACTGGAAGGGGAAGATAGTAACCCGCTTAACAACTTCGACGTTCAGATTTTAGAACGGTATACGGAAAACTACGAGCGATGGTTTACCCGGCTGCTCCGGATTACAAAAACCGTCCAGAATTTCGACAAAAATCGACGTGGATAAGAGCGGAACAAGGCAGTTTAAAGTCGCCTTGAAGTAAAACGCCTGCGAGAAGGATGGGTTTAGTAAAGCCTAGGAATTGAGGTAGCAATCTATCATTTTATCCAATTGTGTTTACACGGTTACGTCTCCTTTAGGGAGAAATAAAGGTTTATAAGTTCTTTATTTTTAATTTTTTTCCGTATTTTTTTATAACCGAAGTAATTAAGCGTAACATAATATAATCGCTAAGCGTTCGTAATAAAAGCGTTTACATGGCTTATAACATATTAAATATAAATAATTACGCTTCGTTCTGGCCGTTCGGCGCATGCTTCGGTTACGGTTTTTATCCATTTCTTTTTCTTTAATCGACGTACGCTCGGTAAGCTTCGGGCAGTTATAATACGGTATCCGCTTATCGCCCTTAAGCTTCTACGCCGACGTAACGAATAGCTTATAAAGTTTTACCTTTTCGGTTTATATAATCGCTTATTACTTGGCTATCTGCCGGAAAAGTTCCGAATGCTGTTTGTTCTGCTTGCGGACAATTTCCAAAATCTGTTTATTACTAATAGGTTTAAATCTGCCTTATTGTAAGTTTTAAAGCGTTATTATTATACTACGTCCGTTATCCGACCGTTCGATTAACGGTTGTCGGGATACGTTCTGCGTACGTACGTAAAGTAATTTATACTTTTAAAAGACGTAATCTTTTTACTAGAGCTTTATAATAAGTTTTTCTATATGTACTTATATCGTGGTCAATCGTTCGTCGATCGGGTTTAGGTCTATATTCTCTCCTGGAGGTAAGTTAGGTTCGTCCTGCAGTTTGCGTATTTTGCTTTTGGTAGCTTTTGCGTTACTTTTTATAGTGGAGATGGAAAAATTATAAAATAAGGGATAGCTGTGTATTAAAAAAGGTAATCGCCAACCAGGCGCAAAGTAAATTCTAAAAAATAAGTATATCAGGTTATTTCCACCTGGCGTTCTCTAATGCTGCCAGACGGTTATTTATACTAGCATGTGGGTCGGTAGCTGGTTGGCTACCAGCAGCAGACCTATGTTACACGAACAGGGGTTCCTGTCTGAAAGAAGCCAAGTTCTTGGAGGTTAGCGCGGATGCGGCTAAACCCCGGGCCAAGAAAAGACTTGGCTCTCGACGTGATCTAATTGATCTAAGTGATCTGCCAGATCACTTAGATCACATATGTTATAACCTGACTAGATTGGTCTCGGGATACGGTCACCCCGCCTATGCCAAGAAATCACGTAATATGAATTAGGATGGATATTTTAATTTATCTTCATCCTGTAATATGGATTAAAATAAATGTTTTAATCCATTTTTATCTTATAATATGGATTAAGATAAATGTTTTAATCCATCTTTATCCGCCCGAAATGGTTAAAAATATATACGATCGTTATTTCCATAATTTAAATAACTTCAGCTTGCAATAACAATTAATTACCCAGATTTACATTTGCTATTACCAAACGTAACTACCACTTTATTACTTAAATTCCTACGGTATCACTGCTAACATAAACCGTACAACTAGGTTTAATAATTGGTTAAGCTTATAACCGTCATACGTTACAAGCTCTTGTTTAATAATACCGTCAGATTCTAAGCAATACTCCCGATATTATATCTCGGCGCCCTAAACCTAAGCAACAGCCCTTTGCCGTCCCGGAGGGAAACTCCGGCGACGAGCAAATGCAGGGTATGCCCGAAACGTCCCAAACCACCGGCCCCGACAAAGGAAAAAGGCCAGCGGAAAAGGAAACCGTACAGCTTCCCAGCCAAAAGGAAGTCGTTAAACAAATAAACGATATATTCGAACAAATGCGACAGCTTTACCAGGAAAACGTTTAACTCAAAAAGCGGCTGGACGGCACTCCCGCCGGGAAAAAACCAGGATAAATCATTAAACCTTCCAAACCCGACCTTTTCGATAAAACTTCTACCCAGCTGCGGTTATTCTTAACCTAATGCCGAACGTATTTCCGCTATTTTCCTATTACCTTAACACCGGACGCAGCTCGAATTAACTTCGCAACAGAACGGTTTACCGGTAATACAACCAAGTAATTCGAACCTATCCTACGAGAATATACCTTTACTCCACCGAAGGAACAAACGGAAACGGTATAACGAATTTACAGCGATTATACGGAATTCGAAAAAACATTTAAAAAAACATTTGGAATAATAAACGAAAAAATAAAGGCAAAAATACAAATCAAAAACCTGTACCAAAAAAGGTCAGCGTCCAACTATAACAACACCCTAATCCAGTTAACCTCGAAACTAAATTAGAACCAAAAAGCGTTAATAGCCAGGTTTTTCGATGGCCTAAAAAAAAAATTCAAAAAAAACTGTTCAAAAAAGATCGACCTTAGTATTTAATAAATTACATCGCGATAACAATCAAAATTGACAACCGACAATACGCCTAAAGGATTCGATACTCCAAAAAACGCAACGACAACAAACTACGATATCCCGCCAACATTTCAGCACCAAAACAAACTAATACCTCTTATGGGACTCAGTTGTTACAAGAACAGGGGTTCTTGTCTGAAAGAGGCCAAGTCCTTGGAGGTTAGCGCGGATGCGGCTGAACCTCGGACCAAAAGGAGGCTTGGCCCCCGAGGTGATCTAGTTGATCTAAGTGATCTGCCAGATCACTTAGATCACATAGATCCGCGACACACTCACTATGGAAGGTTGGATATATATATAATGGATGAATTCTCATGTAAATAGCACCTACTTAGTTTCACTCCTTAGCTATCAATCTAAGCCTTCAGTCAGAGGCGCCGTTCTCCGATTGAGGGAAGAGTCCGCAAACCTCTTTAACGAACAGACTACTGAATCATTTCTCGCACTATTGTTACCTGCAAATCAAGACCCCATTTCGGATACTGCTCATACCTCCAGGTGGATGTATGACAGGTTCGTTACATCAGTCCGGACCCATAAAGTTGGGGGCCATCTAACCCAAAAACAAAAAGGTATTTACCTGTTACAATTACGGCAAACCTAAACATATTACGAAAAAGTGCAAAAGCCAAAAAAAGATACATTGGGCTCCAGTCCCTAAAAATCAGCACAAGAAAAAATCGGGTAACAAAAGGATAATCAACATAATTCGAATCAAAAATAGCAACGAACCCTTATTGCCTAAAGTACAACAAGAAATGCAAAAAACAAAGAAATTATCCCAGGCCGCGGCCAGGAAAGCCAAAAATACCGAATTTGCCATTACCCAGTGGATAAAAGAACACAACGGATGGACGGAACTAATCGAAAATACACCAATAACCCGCGCACAAAAAAAACGGCAACAACTCGCTAACCAAGCTAAAGTCCACACCTGGTTACGAAAGTACCAAATATGGACGGAAAAGTTATGCCCCGGAAAAGCTAATCGATACGGAAAAATTCCCGCGGTTAATTATAAACGCTTACAATACGAAACACATAAGGACGAAAAAAAATACATCGTACGAAAAATTATTCGCATATAGCAATAAGGGTTTAATTTCTACAGCCGAACGGGAAGCGACCTAAGGGACTAAAAGTGGTACCGTTACATTCGCAAAATGGCAATAATAAAGGAAATTAACGAACTAACAACGGCAAAAAGCTAGCCAGAAGAAAAACATTATTCAGCAAAAAAACCCTAATGTTATTATAACTGGTATAATTACCAAATACAAAAAGAACTAATCTAAAAAACGGTAAAAAAATATTGCCAAAAGATAATTACCGACTTAAAAATCCAGTTGGCTTATACGAAAGACCCAAAGAAACAAACGGCCATATAAAAAAAGATTCGCTTCTTTTCGAGTAAAAGCTGGAAGGTCCCAAAACCAAAATATATTACTAAGGAAACGTTTTAAAGTTAAATAAAGTACTTAACAGCGACGTTACGTCTATAGGAAAAGCAATTAAAATAGATTTAAAACGAAAACAAAAGATTCGGAGAAAGAATTTAACAATTCGAAAACGACCCAAAAGATCCAAGCTACCTATAATGGGCCCCTAGGTTGGCAGAAAAAACGAAAGTGGATAACAATACCTTAAAAAGGTTTTAAACGTAATAAAAGTAATACGAAAAAAACCAATTATAATCGAAGTACGAATTAAAAACAAACGATATACCGCATTTATAAATTACGGAGCATAAAAAAGTAATTATATTGCTCCAAAAGTAATTAACGAGCTACAGCTATTATGGAAAAACAAATAACATTTTTATAAGGTCGAGAACGCCGAAGGTCAGTTATTTAGCTACGACGATAAATAAATCCGTTACGAAATTAATTACCTTAAAACCTTTGTTAAAGGAAAAAAACAAACCATTAATTTTGACGTTATCGGCATCGAAAATTATAACATAATCTTAAGGTTACCATGGTTAAAACAGTATAACCCGGCCATTAACTAGAAAATTCGCGAAATAAATTATAATCCATTTTCTACAAATAAGCCAAAAGATAAAAAATTTTAACATTCGATCGATAAGGTAAACGAATGTAAGCATAAAAATACGACAAAAACCTTACTACCCAAAAACATACGACATATCAAAAAAAAAGGACATAACCGAAAAATACGACGTATTATCGCCAACCTTAAGGTAAAATTTAAGCAAATAAATAACGATTTAAAACGACCGCCCGAAAAGTTACCGAAATAAATAACTAAAGTACCTCCATAATACCACAAATACGACAAGTTATTTAACAAAAAACTTAACACCAAATTACCAAAACATAACGAATAAAATTACGAAATAATTTTTAAAAATGGTAAAAATATCGCCTTTTATCCAATTTATAACCTAAATTATGCCGAATTACATGCATTCCGCAATTATCTCGAAAACAAGCTTTAAAAAGGATAAATTCGACGTTCCAAATTACCAACCGGGTACCCTATATTCTTTATACCAAAAAAAGGGGGAAAACTTCGATTAATAATAGATTATCGACAACTTAACGACATCACGGTTAAAAACAAAATACTATTACTGCTAATCACCGAAATAAAGGATTACCTGCACGGGGCAAAATGGTTCACAGCTATCGACCTTCGAAATGGTTACAACATAATACGGATCAAAAAGGGACATAAATAAAAAACAGCCTTCAAAACGAAATACGGCCTATACGAATATTTGGTTACCTTTATAAAATTAACCAACGCCCTAACAACTTTTCAGCGAATAATAAATTATATATTACGAAAGCACCTGGACATTTTTGTCGTTTGTTATCTTAACGACATTCTTATCTACTTAAAAACGGAAAAAAAATACGAGAAACATATTTATTAAGTTCTACGGGCGCTGCAAAACGCCAAACTTTTGGTCAATATTAAAAAAAGCCACTTTTACAAATAAAAAGTCGAATTCCTAAAACACATTATTACGCCAGAACAAATTCGCATAAACCTTAAGAAGCTATTAGCAGTTAAGGATTAGGCATAACCTACCAACGTTAAGAAAATACAATCGTTCCTTAGATTCGCCAATTATTACCGACGATTCATACGCAACTTCAGCAAAATAGCCATGCCATTAACGGAACTTACCAAAAAAAACAAACCATTTAAATAAACGCCAAAAGAAAATACAGCTTTCCAATACATCAAAAATACCCTTACCAATAAACCAATATTGATTATATATAACCCAAAGCAACCAGTTAAACTAAAAACCGATATTTCGGATTATGCCTTAAAAACTGTAGTTAAATATCGAAACGATCAAAAAAAATTTTACCCTATCGCATTTTACTTTTATAAATTACATAAAGTTAAGCTACATTACCCCATCTACGACAAAAAGTTCCTAGCTATTATTAACGCCTTTAAGGAATTCAGATATTACCTTAAAGGCAACATATACCAAATCAAAATATATACGGATCATAAAAACATTATACATTTTTCCACGATACGAAAACTTATCGGAAAACAGTTACGTTACGCAAAAAGCCTTTTTAAATATAACTATATTATTATTTATCGCAAAAGATTAAAAAATAATAAAACAAACGCACTTAACAAATAACCTAACTTAAAGGAACCCAAAGTTAAAGTATAACAAACAATTTTTGATATTATACCCGAAAAACACTTAAAATAACGACGAATTGCTGCAATACGAACGATACCAGCTGATTTACATTAACGCATTTAACAGTACAATACCAATTAACCGGCGGAACGTTAAATAGGTAAAATACAGGTATCCGAAAATTTATAGGAAAACTTGATACGGGAAATATACGAATATTGGTTACATAGATATCCAGGAATTCATAAAACCTTAAAACGATTACAACGAACATATTACTTCCCCAAAATGAAAGTTACGGTACAGAAAGTAATACGGCAATGTTATATCTGCAATAAGGCAAAAGCACGACGACATAAGCCCTACGGAAAACTACAACTATTACCAGTCGCTAAGCAACTATAAAATTTAATCACATTTAATTTCATTACCAAACTTTCCTTATCGGAAAATCCGGTTATAGGAATACATTACGACAATATCTTTATAATCGTTAATCGATTTACAAAATTTTCTTATTTTTTACCTTATAATAAAAACATTAATACGGAACAACTTGTATATATTTTCCTTAAACATATTTTCAGCGTTTACGGACTTCCGATAAAAATAATATCAAATAAAGGCATTACTTTTATTTCGAAATTCTGGTAAAAACTAATAGCTTAACTTAAACTAAATCACAAATTATCTAACGCATTTAAACCTTAAACAGACGGATAAACAAAAAAAACTAATTAAACGTTAAAAACGTACTTACGATATTATATTAATTACGAATAAAATAACTAAGTTAAAAAATTACCAGTTGCATAATTAACTTATAATATTAGCTATTACGAAAGCATTAAAATGATACCAGCAACTGCCAATTTTGGATTTATACTTAAAATCTACCGAAATTTACAAAAAAGTAAACCAGCTAACGTTAAAATAATCCTTACATCAAAACAATTAAAGCAGTTATACGCAAAAATAAAATCAAAACTCGAATTCGTACGTAACCAAATAAGCAAATATTACAACCAAAAAAGGTTAAAAAAACTAACCTTCTCGGAAGGAAAAATGGTTTACCTAATTACCAAAAATATTCAAACCAAAAAACCAAACAAAAAACTCGACTTTAAATATATCGGCCCGTACAAAATCATTAAGAAAATTTCAAAAAACAACTATAAATTGGAGCTGCCGGCAAGGGTTAAGCTTTATCTAATTTTTTATATCTCCTTACTAAAATTAACAGCCGATACGATTAAAATTTATACGGGACAAAAAGACGAAACAAAAAAAGAGTTACCTAAGTACGAAACGGAAAACATATTAGATATACGAAAAAAGAAAAAACTTACTTAATATCTAATTAAGTGGAAAGGTTACCTAAACTCCGAAAATACCTGGGAACCCGCGAAAAACCTTATAAACGCCTAACGTCTTTTAAAAAATTTCCACCAGTAACGTTAACGTCCGCGAAGTTAAAATCGCCAAAGGACGGACTTTATAAAACGGCCTTTTAATTAAGTGCTTCGAATGTAAAAAATAATTATTGCTGTTCCTGTTTGAAACGTTTTTATGCTTTAAATTTATCCAAAAAAGCGACGCCGCGCCGAATTAATTTTAACGCCTTATTTTTTAAAATAACCTGTTATTTTTTCAAACGTAGCAAACGAGATATAACCTTTAACATTCGTTCAAAAACGTGTTGTATATTTTGTTAAGCCTGGACGAATTCTGCCTCGGCGGCCTGCTGCGCCAGGTTAAAACGATTTTTCTTACGGCTAACGTTATTCAAGGAAAAAAAAGGAACGCCGGAATTGTCGCATTTGCGGTTATGGAGGACATATTCGTAACAGTAACGAAAGTTTTCAATTATGTTACAGGAAAAGCTATTATTAAAGCAAGGCGTATACGGTATTACTTCCGAACCAAATTTTTCGATATACGCAGCAAACGAAATATTGTTTTCCTTTTAATTAGGACGATTACGTGGCTTACGGTTAACTAGGCGATCCGACATAATGAAAAAAAAAAAACTTACCAGGAAATAATCTTTAAAGGTAAAGATTTGGAAAAAGGGAAAATCGTATTATAACCTAATTAAATTGGTTTCGGGATACGGTTACCCCGCCTATGCCAAAAAATTACGTAATATGGATGAAAATAAATGTTTTAATCCATCTTTATCCTATAATATAAATTAAGATGGATATTTTAATCCATTTTCATCCTGTAATATAAATTAAAATAAATATTCTAATTTATCTTTATCCGCCCGAAATGGCTAAAAATATATACGATCGTTATTTCCATAATCTAAATAACTTCAGCTTGCAATAACAATTGGTTACCCAGATCTACATCTGCTATTACCAAACGTAACTACCACTTTATTGCTCAGATTCCCACGGTATCACTGCCAACATAAACCGTACGACTAGGTTTAATAGTTGGTTAAGCTCATAGCCGTCATAACATAGATCACCACCACACTCACTATGGACGGATGGATATATATAATAAACGAACCCTCATGTAAATAGCACCAACTTAGTTTCGCTCCTTAGCTATCAATCTAAGCCTTTAGTCAGAGGCACTGTTCTCCGATTGAGGGAAAAGTCCGCAAACCTCTTTAACGAACAGACTCCTGAATCATTCCTCGCACTATTGTTACCTGCAAATCAAGACCCCATTTCGGATACTGCTTATACCTCCAGATGGATGTATGACAGGTTCGTTACAACCTATCGGAGCTGTGTTTTCACACCGAAAAGCTATTGCTTAAAGTTGCTTATATTATATCTTTATAATATGCTTGATGCATAAATTTGTAAATATAAACGTAAACCGTGCAAGTATTTAAATTAGAATCAAGCACCTGGCCAGGCGTTAAATGTAAAGGTTATTAAGGTAAAATGCCAGATTAGCCAACGAAAATAGTACAATTGCATGGACGACAAATATACTAAATACGCGATTAAAAAAGCCCGAAAATAAAGACGCTTTTTGGAGAACAAAATTACCAAATTGAAAACCCGCAAAGGCTTTCAAAATTAAGATTTCGAAAAATGATAAAAGCCAAGACCTTATGCGAAGTAAGAAAGGGATTTCGAAACTAAATTAAAATTCCCATTTGGTACCAAAGCTAAACTTTTAAAACTATAATAAACTTTAAAATAAAAGACAACTTTATTTCGCCAGTTATAGCCGAAGCATATTATATTCCTTAGAAGTATAAATTAAACGTTTATAAATTACGTAACGTAGAACACAAGCGAACTGCGCGTACAAACTAGCTGCGCGGTTTGCACGTAATCTTTCTCTACTTTAAAACTGATAATTATAAAACAAATATTTTTAACCGGTTTTTATTCAGATTTCAAAATGAAACTATTTCCTACAACGAGTTTCATATATATCCCGAAACTCCGGTTTAAAAATGCTAATATTTCGTATTAATATATTGAATTAAAAGTTTAAAATATTTTAAAATATAAATGAGAAAATATATAACTACTTCACGGCTTTCTGGAACTTGTTACAACTTTGTATACAACTTTCCTATAGC
Source organism: Monosporascus sp. mg162 (assembly GCA_004155945.1). Classification (NCBI taxonomy): domain Eukaryota; kingdom Fungi; phylum Ascomycota; class Sordariomycetes; order Xylariales; genus Monosporascus; species Monosporascus sp. mg162. Next base: position 45,051 of record QJNY01000261.1, read on the forward strand.
ATAGTAAACCTATGAAGAAATCGGCAAAATTCAAAGGGTAACATCTCTCAAGATATAAGGAGATATAAGTTTTAGCTGTCAAATCGAACCACTGCTCCGATATTACTATAAATAAAATTTTCAAAAGATTATAAAAATTATAAATGGTTGTATCCTATTTTCAAAAGGTTCAGCAAAAAGTTTGAATAATATTCATAAAGTATTCGTAATTTTATTTAAAATTTAAAAAATATATATAATAAATAAAAATAAATATCTATCTTTACCGGATTAAGCTAGATCAACATGGAAATTTGGATACCGCTAGAAATATACATGGCACAATTAGGCTTAAATTTGCATTAAGTTTTATGTAAGTTTCGGAAAGTCATAATAATATATAGTAAAAGTGGATCCGACCGCGCAGCTCGCTTGTGCGCGCAGCTCGTTTGTGTCTTACGTTATAATTAATAGAAGTTTATTTAAATACGATAACGGACGAACTTTTAAAACAAGCTAAAAGCTTTTAGTAAAACTAAATCTAAAAGTATTAAAAATATATTACGCTAGATATCGCCGACACTTCAGGTTATGATATTATTTTAGGAATACCGTAACTTAATTTCAATAATCGGTTAATTGTCTAAAAACTTCCTACCATTATTAAAACAATAAATTAACTTTTTAAAGGAAAAATTAAAAAGATTTGCTACATTATCCGAAAAACTGAATCATTAAAGTTTATCAATGTAATACTTTTAGAATATTAGCAATTTAAATAACGTTTTAAAGATAAAGAAAATTACGAATTGCTTTTATACGGATAATAAAATTATCGCATACATATTTAAAAAAGATATTACCATAAATTTTATAAAATCTATTATATAAATCTAAAAAAGGTACAGGTCTTATAAAAAGGATTACGTACCACACAAGCGAGCTGTACACACAAGCGAGCTGTACACACAAGCGAGCTGTACACACAAGCGAGCTGTACACACAAGCGAGCTGTACACACAAGCGAGCTGTACACTTTTTTTGGCACGATCAACAATACACTCAATTTACTCAACCACAACACCTCAAATCAAGCCAAATCAATCGAATAGTTCTTTGCTAACTGTATCTCTAGCTTCTTTCCAAGTGTGCACATTATATCAAGGCTTGTTGCGGACGCCATGTTGCCATTCCTGCCTCCCAACCCGCCCGCGACCGACCAGCCCCCAACGCGTCCAAGCTAATATTACCCCCATTTCGCAAGAACAGAAGCCGACCGACGAGAAAGCGATTACTAACCGAATTCTTAACCCATATACGCGAGCATTTCCTGTCCGGCTTCGATCGTTGAAGATATACGTTGGAAAATACGTCGGGGGACGTGTTGTGGACGTGTTGTGGACGGGTTGAGGGGCATGTTGGGTGGCTCGTGCAGGGCGCGTTGGGGGGCCTTGCGGAGCGTCTCGCGGAGCGTATGGCAGGGCGTGTCGGGCTTGAATTTGCAATAACTCGAAACCTACGCAATTACACGATTAAAACAAACGTTTCCCAGAAAGAGGAATACTTGCTATATAGGATAAACAAGGTCTTTTAGCCAGCAGAAAGGTTGTGGCAAAGAATTGCTGCTAATAGCTGTTAAAGTTGGTTTGTTGCGGGCGGGTTGAATGGGAGGAATGGCAATATGGCGTCCGCAATAAGCCTTGATATAATGTGCACACTTGGAAAGAAGCTAGAGATACAGTTAGCAAAGAACTATTCGATTGATTTGGCTTGATTGGATGTGTTGTGGTTGAGTAAATTGAGTGTGTTGTTGATTGTGCCAAGAAAGTGTACAGCTCGCTTGTGTGGCACGTTATAGTTAAATTTAAAAAGAAATTATATTCAGCTATTTAAATTTTCCGCAAAATACTTTATTATTTATGGTACTTAAAATTAAGGACGGCAAACACAAAATCGCCTAAAATGGAAATCCGGTTTATCGACGCGTAATCGACTACCGACAACTTAACGATCTTAGTATTAAAAACGGCTATTTCTTAACCTTAATAAGTATCTTAAAGGAAAACGTAAGGAAAGCTAGATAATTTACTAGCTTAAACCTTCGAAACTGGTATTACCGTAATAAAATGGCCAAAGGAAAAAAAAAAAGGAAATCTACCTTTCGAACGATGTACGGGTATTGCGAATACCGAGTAATACCTTTAGGACTTACTAACGCCCCCGACAGTTTCCAACGGCAAGTTACTTAGGAAATCCCTAAACAAATATATTTGCATTTGCCTCGACAATTTCCTTACTTATTCCAAAACGGGTTAAAAAAAATTAAAAAGCATATTTTCCAGGTTTTCAAAACGTTAAATATAGCAAATATTCGAAGTAACCCAGCAAAAAACATATAATATACGCAGAAGTTAAAATATTTATAACGTAGTTGGAGGCTACTTACATGCGCTCTTATAAAGTGGATTTGGGTGTCTAAACCTCAATTGGAGTTTGGAATTGCTGATCTTTTAGTCTAGTAGTTAGCGTCGCACCCTCGCTTATCTCACAATATTTAAGATTTACCCTTATTCCCGGTTAAATTCAAATCCAGGACTTCAAATTAAAAACAATTGAAAACTGGCCTATTCTTAATAAAGCAACCGTCACAAATATCCAGCAAATCTTAAGATTTACGGATTACGTATATAATCTAATTAACGAATATAAAGATATTATCTAACTATTAACAAAACTTATCATTCAAAATTATATCGGAAAAAAATCCGAACTTCCGAAAAAAAGTAAGAAAGCTTTTTAGTTACTTAAAAACGAAATCATTAAAGTGTTAATAATAAAACTACTTAACGCCGACAGAAAAAAGGCCTAAAATTAAACGTCTTAAATTATAGCCTAAACGCAGTCCTGGAACAATAAAAGAATAATAGGAAATAGTACCCAGTAACCTATTATTTTAAGGCCCCGCAAGATATAAAACGTAAATACAAAATTTACAACAAGAGCTGCTAGTAATTATTAATGTTTTTTTTTTTTAAAAAATGGGAACTTTTCCTTAATAGAACTAAAAACTCCTCGATATTTACTTGAACCACAAGAACTTTACCCGGTTTATAACAACTTAAGAACTAAACAAGTATTACGAAACTTGGATAATTTTCTTATCGAAATTTCAGTTTCCAATCTAATATATGAAAGGGAAAAAAATTTTAAGTAAACATTTTAAATCGTAAAAGAGATTGCGATTCCTAAGTTCTAAAACGTCGAATATAAATATTACAGCAAATTAAAAACGGCACCTTACGGTCCTGCGAAATACTAAAGCAACTTACTTTAAATTTTTAACGAAATTCCAAAATTCCTATAATAATAAAAATATAAAGAAAATGCAATAATTGCATAAACAGCCTAAAATTCAACTGTTATACCGTAGCAAAATTTACATCTTTCGAAAACAACAAAAGCAATTCCTCAAGAAATTCCACGAAAATTTATTACATAAATATTAAAGTATCTTCAAAGCTACCAAACGGTTATAGGAAAAATACAACTTTTCAAAAGTTCGACAAACTGTTAAACAGGTAATCAAAGATTGCAATATCTATAACAAGGTAAAAGCAGCCCGATATAAGCCTTATAGACTTTTCCAACCTACAGATATTCCAGAAAGGGCTTGGAATACTATTGCTTAAAATTTTATTACCGGTTTACCCCTATTAAAAACCCCCGTTATTAAAGTTTAGTACGATGAAATATGGGTAAAAGTTAACAAACGTACCAAATATAAATACTTCTTACCTTTTAAAGAAAATATAACGGCAAAACAATTAGTTTATACCTTTATCCGATAGTACTTCGATAAACATGGAATACTAAAGAAAGTTATTTCAAACAAAAATAAGCTTTTTGCGTTAAAATTTAGTATTAGTTTTTTCAAGCACATAAGTACCAAGCTTAAATTTTCTACAATATACTACCGGCAAACAGATAAACAAATAAAACGTTTAAATTAAACATTAAAGCAATACTTAAAAAATTATATCAATTATAAGCAGGATGTAACGAACCTATTATACAACCACCTGGATGGAAATGTGATTAGGATCCGAAATGGGTTCTTGATTTGCGGGTAACAATAGGGCGAAGAATGATTTAGTAATCTGTTTGTTAAAGAGATTTGCAGACTTTTCCCTTAATCGTAGAACGTTGCCTTTGATTGAAGACTTAAATTGATAACTAAAGAGCGAAACTATCTGGGTTCTATTTATATAAGAAATTACTAGTTTATATATATCCTTCCTATTCTGCACCTATGATAGATGTATTTGAATATGTTCTATATTTATCAAATCCAAGCATATTTTCCTATGGTAGTTGTAGATGGATGTATTTTATATCTATTAAATCCTAGCATAACCAGGTACATAAGGTTCTTAGCCGAAATTTATCCGTTGCGTTTAAGTTTTTTGAAGCTATTTCGACAATTCTCTTGGCACATTTCTTCTTTGTATTAGTTGGACGTAACATTATTTTCCTCCTTTTAAAATCTTTATTCCAAAAATAAAACAGGTAAATATATTTCGTCCTTTTTGATTTTTCTACATAATATAACTTTTACCTTATAATATCGAATCGGACTGCTAAGCTAAAAGGGTGCTTTCGTTTAGATGAAAAATTATCTCGTAAAAGACGGGCTACTTGGCTTAAAGAATTTGGCGATAAGTATTATTCTTGTTCTTTGTATATTCGCTTCGAAGAAACAAATTGTCGATTTGCCGCGGGCGATTCTTTTTGTAACCACTGTTAACGCCGTTAATATTGAAACTGTAATGTAACGACAATAAATTCTTTAAACCGAATAACTCAAAAGTAAAAACGTTTTAAAAGGAGTAGTGAAAAGCGGAGGATTAATTATTAATCCTTTAAAAACGGGTTAAGAAAAAAATGGATAACCTGCGTTAGCGCAAAAAAAAAAAACAGATGTCCGTTAATCGGTTAAAGCGGTTAAGGCTCTAGCAGGATTTTTTAAAACGTCGGGCGGTAAAGATGTTAAACGAAAATTTCGAATTAGATTAACTGGAGAAAAGAAAAAGAGTAGAAAATGAACGGCGATAAGCTGCTGCCGTATAAGCACAGCTTGCTTTTAAGATTAACGCGGTAATGGAGGCGTTTACTTCTTTCGATTGGAACGTCGGGGGGCTAAATTTAGGTATTAGGCCGTTATTACCTGCAACTTTGGCTACGTTAGAGACGGTCGGTTAGGATTCCGACGGTAAAACGTTTTAACCAGGTTTTTCGTATTCGTTAGGTATTTAAGGGGTTCCCAAATATTTTTCTTATATAAGTAATCCTTTTACTTAATTAGGTACTGGATTTTATTATTAATTAATCTTAAATCTAGAATTTCTTCGATTTCGTATTCCTTAGTATCTTTTTCGATTTCTAAATTCGTTTCCAGCAGGGGGTTATTAGGTACTGGTTCAAGTAAAAAGATTTGGAAAATAAGGTATATTTTTATTTTTTTAGGTAATAACAATTGGTAGTTAGTTTTGGAAATAACTTTATCGATCTTAAATAAATTAAGCCTTTTAAAATTAAGCTTATTAGTGGATCTATTTGTTTGTTTCAATCTAAGAAATGTTCGAAGTCACGTTTTGTTTTTGACGTAATAAGTAAACTTTATTTTCTTTCAGCAAAATTAATCCCTTAATTCCTTTCTTATTATAATACTAGGTCATCTTTTGTTAAAAGAATCGTAATTTATTTTGTAAGCGGACTTATATTATTTAGATTTTAGTTGTTACCGTTTTTGTTCGAGGAACTTTCGCCGTTAAATTTAACGTTTCGTTTAATAGCTGTTTTGGCCGTTAAGTTTCTGCTTTATAACCGTATACTGCTGTATAGAAAAAAAAGCCTATATCTTCGTTAGCAGATGTATTATAAGCTACTTGGGCCAAGGAAAAAAGTTTAACCCAGTTATCCTGCTGGTAATTAATGTAACTTTTTATATACTGCTTTAATATTTAATTTAAACGTTCTATCTATCCATTTATTTGTAAATAATATGTTATAAAGAATTTAAGCTTAGCGTCTATCTGCTTAAAAAAGCTAATACCAAACTTTAATATAAAAAGCTTATCTTTATTTGAAATAATTTTTTTTATCTCATATTTGTCGAGGTACTATCGGATAAAGGCATACGCTAATTGTTCCGCCATTACATTTCTTTTGAAAAGTAAAAAGTACCTATACTTGGTAAATCTACTAACAATTACCCATATTCCATCGTATTAAACTCCAGTAACGGGATCTTTTAATAGGGGTAAACCGGTAATAAAACTCTAAGTAAAATTGTTCCAAGCCTTTTCTGGAATATCTGTAGGTTGTAAAAGTCCATAGGGCTTATATCGGGCTGCTTTTGCCTTATTACAAACGTTACAATCCTTAACTACCTGTTTGACGATTCGTCGAAGTTCTAAAAAGTCGTACTTTTCCTATAATGGTCTGGTAGTTTTAAAGATACCTTAATATCCATATAACAAATTTTCGTAAAATTCTTTATCGAATTGCTTTTCTTGTTCTCGAAAAATATAAATTTTGCCATAATATAACAACTAGTTTTCAGATTATTTATTTAATTATTACACCTTTTTTTTTTCTTATTGTAGGAATTTCGGAATTTCGTTAAAAGTCCTAAACTAAGTTGCTTTAATATTTTCACATAACCGTAAGACACCGTCTTTAATCTATTGCAACATTTGCATTCGACGTTTTGGAACATTAAAGTCGTAATTTTCTTTGCGACTTAGGATATCCGCTTAAATATTTTCTTTCCATTTCATATAATAAATTCGAAAATTAAATTTCGATAAGAAAATTATCCAAGTTTTATAGCGTTTATTTAGTTTTTAAGTCGTTGTAAACCGCGTAAAGTTCTTATAGTTTAAATAAATATCGAAAGATTCTTTAATTCCGTTAAGAAAAAGTTCCCATTTTTTAAAAGCGTTGAAAATGGCCAGTAACTTTTTATCGTAAATCTTATATTTAAGTTTTGCGGTTCAAAAAGCCTTAGAATAATAAGCTACTGGGTTCCATTTTTCATTATTTTCTTATTGCTTCACAATTACGCTTAAGGTATAATCTAAAGGATTTATCTTTAAGCGTTTTCTTTTGTCGGCGTTAGGTAATCTTATTATTAACCCTTTAATAATTTCGTTTTTAAGTAACTAAAAAGCTTTTTTAGCTTCTTTTAAAAGTTCGAATTCCTTTTTAACATATTTCTTAGTAATAAATTTCGTTAATAGTTTAACAATATTTCTATATCCCTTAATTAAATTGCGTACGTAACTAATAAATCCTAAAATCTGCCGGATATCTGTAACGGTTGCTTTATTAGGAATAGGCCAATTTTTAACTGCTTTTAATTTGGAATCCTGGATTTGAATTTAATTAAGGGTAAGGGTAAATCTTAAATAATTTAGCTTTTACGTATGCCATATAATTTTCGCTAGGTTAATTCGGATATTTGCTTTATTTAACGCTTTAAAAACTTAGAAAATATACCTTTTATATTTTTTTAGCGTTTCGGAGTAAATGAGAATGTCGTCGAGGTAGACAAAAATATATTTGTCTAGGAATTTCCTAAGTATAGTTATAATTAGCCGTTGGAAATTAGCGGAAGCGTTAGTAAATTCTATAGGTATTACTCTGTATTCGTAATAGCTATATATTATTCGAAAAACGGTTTTTTTTTTTTTTTTCCATTTGATATGGTAATACCCGTTTCGAAGGTTTAAGGCGGTAAACTATTTAGCTTTGCTTACGTTTTCCCTTAAGATATTTATTGAAGTTAAGAGATAACCGTTTTTGATAGTAATGTCGTTTAGCTGCCGGTAATCAACCACGCGTCGATAAACCGGATTTTTATCTTGGTCGACTTTTTGCTTGCCGTTTTTAATTTTGGGTATTATAAGTATAGGGTATTTTGTGGGGGATTCGGATGGTTGAATATAGCCTTTTTTTAAGTCTATCTGTATATCTTTTTATAAGGCTTTTCCCTTTTTTAAATTTATAAAGTAAATTTTGTAAAGCTTAGGGTAGTATCTTTTTTTTATTAAGTATACGATAATCCTATTATCCGTATGGAAGTAGTTTGTAGTTTTTTTTATCCTTGAAAAGTTATTTAAAATGTTAATATTTTAGAAGTATTATATTAGCAAAGTTTAATATTTTGGCTTATCGGATAATATAGTAAACTTTTTTAGATTTTTAAAAAAAAATTTAATTCATAGTTCTAAATAAGCTGGCGAGTTTTCTAATTAATTAACGAATTACCGGAATTAAGCTATGGCATTTCCAAAATAATATCATAACCTGAAATGTTGGCGATATCTAACGTAAAACGATTTTAATGCCCTTAGATTTATATTAAAAAAGTTTCTATTTTTTTTAAAACTCGTCCGTTATTCTACGTAAATAAGCTTTTATCAATTATACGTAATTTATAAAATTTTAACTTGTACCCTTAAGAAATATGATTTTTTTTAGCTATAGTTAGTAAAATAAAGTTACCTTTTGCTCCAAAGTTAATTATAGCTCTAAAGGTTTGGCTTTGGTACTAAATAGGAATTTCGATTTGGCTTCGAAATCCTTTTCTGGCTTCGTATAAGGTCTTGGCTCTTATAACTCCTCAATATCTTAATTTCAAGGGCCTTTGCCGTTTTTTAACTTGGTTATTCTATACGCCAAAAGGTGTTTCCATTTGCGAACTTTCTTAACCGCGTATTTGGTACATTTGTCGTCTATACAACTATACCATTTTCGTTGGCCAATCTAGCATTGCACTTTAATAATTTTTACCTTTAACGTCTGGAAAGGTTTCCGATTCGAAGTTGAAATTTCTGCAGGGTTTGATCCTATATCTAAAAGTTCATGCATCAAGCATAGCATAAAGGTATAGTATAAGCAACCCTAAGTAATAACTTTTCGGCTTTAATCCGAATCGGGATGCAAGTAATAAGATCAAGAGTATTCGGGCCATCGGGGAATTTCGATATATCTGCAGCCGTTATCAAGCTCGGTAAGGGTTTTTTCGTTTCAACCGAGCCAATAATCGTTATTTTTCTTGGTTCGTAGATAAACTAAACAATCGTTATCAGTACATGCTAAAAAATAGAGGAAACCGTACCTACTAATAAGGTCTTGTTTAGAGATTTCAGTTTTGAAGTATACCGCCCGTTTTAGGGGTTCGTTGGATTTAAAGATCTTTTATCCATAGTTATTAAGGTTTAGGCGCATTTGGCCAAATTCGTTATATATTTCGCACTTCTGCATATCTAAATAACGTTCGCATCCTAACCTTATAGCTACCCTGGAAGCTGGTTATCCGGAATAATATTTGCAGGCTTTAACTATTTAATTTTGGCAAATGGGGCAACGTTCGTACGTTAGATCGCCGCTTTGTTTACAGTAAATCGTCGCAATGGTATATTCTTATTAGAAAAAGGTAAAATTAACTTTTTTTTTCTTTCTCGCTTTTACTATTGAATTGGGACAGGGCTCATCGAAGTTGCAGTACGCAGAACATCTTGATCAGTGCTTGGGAAGAATGATGGGACTTCTTGACTATCTCTGGAGCCATAATGCTATATGAAACTACATACAAGAGTTGTCAGGTCAGCAGCAATTTATAGACCATCGCTGACCTACTGCCAAAGCCGAGTAGATTGCCGAGATGCCCAGCGGTAAAGCAGATGGAAGTAGCTAGAAACTGTGGCTGCAATAGTACCTGCAGTGGCTGGTAATAGCAGCTGCAGTGGCTGCTGCAGTAATAGCTGCACCCATTCCTACACCCCACTCCACTTCACTATCTGTTTTTTATTCGGCTGTTTAGGCCTTTTTTTCTTAGAATTCCTTTTAGCTAGAAAGCGATATTCGTTCTTATAATAGCTTTTCTTATTATAGTTAAAATATTTAATATTCGGTTTATCCGTTTTAGGCTTTCTTAAAATAATATTCGCTTTTTTCTAAATCCTATCCTTATTTTTGCTTCCTTAAAACTTGCTATTCAAGTTTCGATCGTCCCTTTTTTTGTTAAATCCTTTTTTCTTTAAGTACCTATTAAAGGTACATCTGTCGGCGATAATGGCCTTATTAATGTAATCCTACAAAAGCCTTATCTTGGGTATCTTATACATTTCGTCCTTAACCTATAACTTTAGGCCATCGTAATAAGGATAAAATAAGGCATTTTCCGATAGGTAAAAGGTTGCTATAAAGCGATTAAATTCCGTTATATACTTAACTGCTAATTTTGTTTATTAAAGAAAATGCAGCTTTTCAACGGCATTTTACTGCTTATTTAGGTTTCCAAACAAAGTTCGCATTCGTTTTTTTAAATGTTCGTAATTTCCGAAAATGTAATTAATAAGGTCGGAAAATTCGCTAGGGTAATTTTCGAAGTAATCCTTTATAATTGGCTGGAACTATAAAAAACCCTTTTCTGCAAGCAGCTGGAAAATGGCCAACATTTTTTGATAATTTTCCGTTGGAGTGCTTTCGTAAAACTTAAAGTAAGATCTAGCCTGAATTAAGAATTTTTTATATTTATGGTACCGTCGTAAGGTTTTAAGAGAATTAGCTTATAGCCTTTAACTTTAAACATTTTATAATAAGCAGGGGGTAAAACTATATTTTCGCGGGATTAATTCGTGCTAAATAAAGGTAATATCGAAAACCTTTGCTGTCGAACGAGTTTAGCATTTTCTCTTTTTGCCTTTTGAAGTTCGGTTATTAAGATGCGCAGTTTATCGTTAATCGTAAGTTTTTTTTTTTTGCTTTTCGGGCTGTCAGACTTCTTTTTTTCTTTTTCGGTTCGTTTTCTTGGATTTTAATGGTTTTCTTGGGAGCCGAAAAGGATTGTTGTTAAGAAAAAGGTTTTTCTTAAGACCGAATATTAAGGGAGGCTACGTTGTCGATTAAAGAAAGGACTTCTTTAATAAGGTGTAAAATATTTTAATCCAGATATCGATTCCTTGTTAATAAAGGCGATCGGGTATATCTTTTATCTTTTAAATGCCATTCTGTGATATCGTTTTTATTAGAGTTAGGAAAGCTTATGCCTAACTGGGCCTTGAACCATTCGTCGGCTATTGATTAAGGAATTATCAAAATGTAACGATCGCTATACGATTACCTGGAAGTATAAGCAGTATCCGAAATGGGTTCTTGATTTGCAGGTAATAATAAGGCGAAGAATGATTTAGTAATTTGTTCGTTAAAAAATTTGCAGACGTTTCCTTTAATCGCAAAACGTTATCTTTAATTAAAGACTTAAATTAATAGCTAAAAAGCGAATCTATCCAGATGTTATCTATATAGGAGATTATTAGTTTATATATATTCTTTCTATTTTGTAGCTGTAGTAAATATATTTAGATATGTTTTACATCCATCAAATCCAAGCATATCCTTCTATGGTGGTTATGGATAAATGTGCTCCACATCCATTAAATCCAAGCACAACCAGGCATATAAGGTTCTTAGCCGAGATTTATCCGTTACGCCTAAGTCTTTTGGAGCCATCTCGACAATCCTCTTGGCATATTCCTTCTCCACATTAGTTGGACGTAACAGTTAATTAACCGGTTAATCCAAACAGTCGAACTATAAGCTCGGCTATTATTGTTACAAAGAATCTAACTACGGATAAAGCTTTCGAATCTTATATGTAACCGTCGTTGTTGCCAAAATGCTAACGTACATTTACGTACGTCTTGTTTTGTTAAGTTCGCGCAGTAAAATTAGGAAAATTCGGTTTCGTCGTATTTTAAAACGGGCGAAAATAACGTAACGTATTCGGGATAGAACTAATAAATATATTGGTATTTAAAAGTAGTAAACGGGTTTTAATTAGGACGAAAATGGTACCGGTAATAAGCCATAATTAAAGGATATATATAAATATATATATATTTATAAGGAACGTCTTTTTGTTAAGTTACTACGGATCGTCGTTTTTTCCAAGAATGAAATTTACAGAACGAACCCCTTTTTCGCATAACCTGAACTTAGGCCTCGCTGGCTCGTTACGGGGATTTGGGATTTGATTGGTTGGTTTTAGGCGTTGTGGAGTGGTACTTAAGTAACTTTGAAGAAAATGGAAAATGAGCTAGCGGGGCCTGAGCTAGCTGAGGTAAATAATTTGCACGATAGATACTATACCCAGTTATTTTCGAATACGATAACTAACTAATGGTTTTTACGGTTAAGATAAATTAATATCTTAGTTCTATAAAAGGTCGTAACATGGAGCTAACTTGACGACGGATTATCCAACCTCCCAGTTATTATCAGAATTGACTGCCTTGTTGAACAGCAGCCCTATATTCGTAGAAGGCTTACCTCAGTAATACCTCGGAAGAATATATATAGCAGAAGAGGTCGGCTACCTTTGGGGTTTTGCTTACCTCCGGAGCGGATTTCGGTTTATTATTAAATACATGTAGATTGCCACTACCGTTTTCGAGACAACGTGAACAACAGAAAGCATGGTTATATAGTAGTTAATGTGTAATGCCAGGCGAGTAACCATGTTTCGTTACGCCTTTTCTTGCAACAGCTAAAGGATATTAAATATTATCATGTGGTGCGGCTTGTATCTGCGGCTGGAAGTAGATTAAGAGCCGGCACGGGCGCTTGCCGCGCCTTCTCGCCAACCTCCTCGAGGACGGGTAGTTGGTTTCTGGGTACGGAGCTTTCCAATTCCGTCGGTATCGGGCTGATAACCCGCGAAGCGGGGTAGTCGCTTACCCTAGGATCGACTTGAGAGCTGTCGTTCGTATTCCGCAAGTGGTTATTATGCAGCTCGGGCCTGACTCCGTGGGCGTCGATATGCGGCCTATCGCTAGGGTTCCGTAAAGGACTTCCATGTAACTCGGTCCGCTAGGTTCCGCCGCTGAAATATTTATAGACGTTTTCGCCAGTTTCCATCTCCGGAATTCCCGGGTGCCGTGGTGGGTTTCCCTTTCTGAGACGTTTTATCCATCCGGTGATACCGAATAGCATCTTCGAAGTCGTGGATGGCGTGGCCTCGCTGGGATGTTCCGTTGTAGATCGGCGTTTCCTACACCTGCGAGCACAAGAAAGATATCCTAGGACCCCTATCAAAAAGGAAAAAGTTGCGACGCCGATAGTAATACCGATGATCCCTCCTTTAGAAAGTTTAGGAACCGGTTTAGATCCCGCTGAAGGTAATCCTGTGGCCGATGGAACCAGTGCCGTTGATTCCGGGTTTGGGACGTCCGTCGGGCTAGTTGCTGACGTGCTTGGGGACGTGCTTGGGAACGGAGGTAAGCCCATTCCCACCCTGAGAGACGCTGCTAATGGTTCAGGAAACAAACTTAAGTCCCCCTTTTTTTAGGCAACGTTAATGGGTATACCAACCGCTGTGACCGTCGAGTCAATGACGATAGTCGTCGGGTTGCGGGGATCGGAATCGCGTATGTAGAAGGTTGCCAAAGGTTCGAAACTTGACAAGCAGGCGGCGTCTATATATTCGCCAGCGGGTATTGTGAACGTAATGAGGTTCTAAGAGAAATTACTAACAGCAAGGAATCATGTTAGGGCTGTCCGGCTTAAACTGGGTTAATTGATATACGTGCTACAACAAATCCCCCGGAAAGAGGTTTCGGTTACTCCAAATGCGAAATCGTTGAATATCTTGGTTACTTCGATTATTTGTTGCCCGTTGGGACAAATCCCAGGGCTGTAGGTCCAATAATCGGCATGGTATGGCTGATACTGAGCCCAGCTTGGATTAAAGGAGTCACTAAAGACGGTGCCCGTGGAATTGGGATCGTAGTACTACTCCCAAGAACATCTATCTGGCGGCGTCCAGACTGTTAAAAGAGGCGGCCCGGGGTTGCGGCTGTCATAACTCGCCCATGTAGTTGTAGTAATCACTGGCGTATGAATGGTCGCCATTATTGCCGGACTCCGAGCCGATTTGAAGCTGTGTTGGAAATCAAAGGGGGATTATCACCAAGCCTCGAATTCTTCGTAATTCACGTTTAAAACCGAGGGAGCATATGCGCATTTAAGACGGGGCATTTGGGACGGGGGTTGAAGAAATCTGAGGTTTCATAGCAGCAACCATCCTTGTCGCGCACGGGTCTACGACCAATCACTTTTGAAGTTGATGAGATGTTGGTACTAACATTCAAAAACATTATTGTGATTGGCCTAGTTACTATATATCGACGGGGATAAGGTACACAGTAAGCAGTAAATGTGGTTGTGCTAACCATATACGGAAGATGGCCCGCCCAAAATGTGGATCTCCCGTCCAAAGAGAGAATAATAGACGGCCTTGACCAAGGTATTCACGATCTTGACTTGGCGGGCACCCGGAACGGAGCCCACAGGGGCGTCTGATTCTCCAACGGTCGCCCAGAACGCAACGTCGCTAAAATCTATGTGCACGGCTCCAGTGACGAGGACTTTCCTCCAGTACTCAGTCTGCTAACGCGAAAAAGTGCCCCACGTGATGTCGCGGTTCTCGTCCTCGCCGGTATGGATCTCCATGTCGAACAAGAAGGAAGGCTTCCCCAAATCGGCCTCACTCGAGTTCAGCGCGTGTCGTCCGAAGAACGACCCCTCCACGTTGATTGCGGAGAGCAGGCGGTCGTCGCCATACAGCGACTCTACCGCCGCCCCGCCGCCGAGGGGGTGGCCGAAGGCCGCGAAGTGCGTGGTGTTGAACGACGCGTCGAGCAGCTCGACCAACGCGGGGAAGGAGTCCAGGAAGGCGATCGCGTCCTCTAACCGCGTCTCGTATATCGCCTCTATGATCTCCATTGTGTAGTTGAAGCCCGAGGGCAGCCCGTAGACGTCCATGCCGTTCGGGTAGCGCACGTGCGGCTGCTCGTAGGGGTGGTCGAATCCCACTACGGTGTATCCGTGCGATGCCAGTTCGGAGAGCAGAGTCGTGGATGTCTCTACCGGGGGGCCGCCGCCTCCGGGCCCGAATATGA
This sequence comes from Monosporascus sp. mg162, assembly GCA_004155945.1. Classification (NCBI taxonomy): domain Eukaryota; kingdom Fungi; phylum Ascomycota; class Sordariomycetes; order Xylariales; genus Monosporascus; species Monosporascus sp. mg162. Next base: position 60,059 of record QJNY01000261.1, read on the forward strand.
GGCTAGGGTATGATGGTCTCCCTGTCGCATACCCTAGGAATGGTGCATCCTCCTGAAGCGTCGAGGTGAGAGACGAGAGGGACCAGTAGTGAAATTCCAACGGCCCTCGTAGAGAGATGCGATCTCAGGATTCAAATAGGGAGCTGGTAAAGAGGTTGGCTCCCTGAACGTGGGATAATAGATCGTCCCAAAGAACGATGTGGTCACGATGTCTGGCGCCACTGGATCGTTCGGGTTTAAATGCTCAATGGCATGCTTGCTGGTACCAAAATGGTACTGACCCGTTGGTGATGGAAGTGCGGTCGCCTTGATTATTTGGACTTGGGCCTGAACACATTTAGATTCGATGTGCCATGCATTCTAAAGGGTTTCACTCTCTTCCCGCCATATCTCTGCGTCCTAAAAGGAGAAGCGACGGACCACGCATATCATTAGCAATAGGAAAAGCGATAGATATACAATAATTATACCGCCCAGCGGTCTACGATATAAAGGAGCATTTTTGATAAGCGATACCTCTAAGTCATACTAGGAAGTGTGCGATGGTGGGGGATTGTGGTGTCGTTATAGCTGACAGTGGTAGAGAAGGGAATAATTAGGAGGAGCTGGGCCCCTGTTCGCTAAGTCCGCTGCCTTCTGCTTTGCGCGAGATCTGGGCACGCTAGATGAGCAGAGAAAGCTGCGATGCGGCCACATAGTGGAGGCTCAAACAACTAAGCCGAGAATCCGCCAGAGCTCTAATCACTAGTACCAATCCAATGGTTGATAGAGCTTCACGTCTCGTATATCCGTTCCTGTGAGGGGGAAAGGATACCCAGTCCCTGTGCGACTTCGCGTGCTAAATGAGTCATGTAAAACGAGATACCTGAGGTGATTGATAAGCACCGCGGATGATAGTCGAAATAGCCAATGGGAACCTCTCACATAGTGATTCTCATGTATTCTATGAAGGTCTCATAGCTCGTCCTGGCATGTGTGTCTAAGAATCTGTACTGCTGCATCGGAATTTCAAGGAGTGTGCTGATACAATACAGCATCAGCCACCACCAGCCTCATCTTCACAAGCGGACGGTAGCTCCTAATACAATTGTGGCTGATGATTGAGGCTCACGTAGGTGGGGGTTTGTTTCTTAAATTGCGGGCACAACCTGGAACGTAAACAAGGCGCGGTGAATTAGCCAATCAGAATCGGCATCACCTTTACTCCTCCCGAACTGCGAGCCCAGACCTGCAGCCCACCATCGCGTCTTCCGCGAAATCACTAATTGATTCATTACCGCACCGTGATTTTTCGTTTCTTTCATTCAGCGAGAACAATTTCTTGTTTTGACACAACCTTACTTGTTACAACTTTACAGCCGCAACCATCCCTGCTATCTCTACGTATTGCGCCGAAAAGATAAGAACGAAGCGAGCTTTCTTGCGGTGTTTTTCTTCACCATGGAGTTGGAGGACACGCCGGATCAGTACTTCACGTGCGACGGGCGGTTAGCTTCCTTTCGGATAACACAGCCGGCTACCAAGCGCAAATCGAACTCCAAGGGCAAAGCCGCAAAGACACTCGCTTGGCCGCACCGCCATCTAGATCCAGAGAGTGTAAGTAACGCAACAGGATGTTTGACGCAGGTTATCGGATGTTGACGCGCCTTCCAGTTTGCTCGAGCCGGCTTCTACTTTGATCCGACGCCCGAATATCCCGACAACACTGTATGCTTCCTCTGCTCTAGGAAAATCGGAGGATGGGAAGATGGCGACAACCCATTCGAGGAGCATTTGCGCCTCTCCCCGCATTGCGGCTGGGCAATCGTCGCGGCGATTGAAGTTGGCCTGGGAGACTATGGCTTAGACGACCCAACACAACCACGGATGATCGAGGCGCGGAAAGCCACATTTGGAGGTAGATGGCCACATGAGGGAAAGAGGGGATGGAAATGCAAGACCAAGCAGGTAGGGTCCTTGCGCCATCGCCAGCTCACTCTTAGGACCATCACTGACGCTTAGCAGCTGGTCGATGCTGGTTGGAAATATACACCGACGATGGAGTCAGAGGACATGGCAACATGCACTTATTGCCAACTTGCTCTCGATGGGTGGGAGCTAAAAGACGACCCCATGTGAGTCCCTGTGAACTGGCAAAAAGCGAGTGATGGGGACTAATATCAGCTACCAGGCATGAACACCACAAGAGATCGCCAGAGTGCCAGTACTTCAGACTGCTCAGCATGTACCAGAAAGGCCCTGCTAAGAAAGGCGGCCGTGGCAAGGGAGCTCGAACATCCAAGGCTTCCCGGCTATCGACTCAATCTGTTACCACCGCCGCTTCGGATGGGACGCTACCACTTGACCATCCCGCAGAACAGGAAGATAGTGTCATGACGACCACGTCCGTTATGACACAAGGGGGCGCCAAGCGTGGTAGGGCGAAGAAAGCTACTACAGCGAGAGGTAAAAAGGCGAGGACGAAGAAGGAGGAGATCGTCGATGTACTTGAGGATCCCCCGGAGACCCGGGAAGAAAACCCCCAACCCCCACCAGCAAAGCCAAGCCGAGGACGGAAACGAGGTAGCGACGCCGTTGAGGACTCAATCATGACGACAGCCGAAGCCCCGCCACCCAAGAAACGAGCGATACGCAGTAGACGAAGTAACACCGCCGACGCATCAATGGTTGACCAACAAATCGAAGACGAGATGGCCGAGGAAAAGGCCGTACCCCTTCCGAAGACCAGAGGCAAGAAGGGCCGGCCATCTAACACTCGCACCAATCGGAAGGCTTCGGCGACGTCTACAGTATCTGCTACATCTCTTCCTGATTCGCACGATGAGCACTTGGTGGATGATGAGGAATTGAACCGCCAACTCGAAGCTGACCTGGATCATCCACTATCAGATGACGAAAATATTGCCGCTGATTCAGATTCGGAGAGGAAAAAAATCCCAGTCAAGCCGAAAGCGAAGACTGCAGCAAAGAAGGGTGCTGCTAAGAGCCAAGAAGACCAGCCAAGCCATCATCACATATTTGACCCTACACCCGCTGAGATCGACGAGGCTGCTGTCGATGCCGAACTGAAAGCTCTCGAAGCGGAAATGGAGTCGGAGCCGGCAGAAACACTTCAGGTTCCAAAGAAAGGTCGTAAAGGTGGCACTAGAAAGGTCTCTAAGCAAACAACCAAGAAGGCGCAAAAGACCGCCCCTGTCGAACCCGAACCCCAACCGGAATCGGCGCCCGAACCGAATGTTGCAGCTGCCGCCGATGTTGACGAACTGGCCGAGGGCCATGAGGACAGCATGATGAGCAATGCCACGGTCTTGACCAAGCGCATCTCCTCGGCGAGCGAGCCTCTTAAGAAGAAGCGCGGCCGGCCCAGCAAAAAGACCAGCTTAGCCAAGGCGGCCGCGGAAGCAGCAGTCGAACCCGCACCCGCACCCCCAGCCCCCCTCGCCAAAAGCTCTCCCAAGACGGAGCACTTCGACTTCGCCGAGCCCGGTCAGAGGGCGGCGACTCCACCACACCCTGCCGAACCTGCGGAATACCAGGCAACATCCCCGTCACTCTCCGCTCCACAGGAGGATGAGGCGCACCCGCCTTCGACGCCGGGGCCCCAAGTCTCCTCGACGCCGGCCGCCAAGCAGGCCACCATCTCGCCGTCCCAGTCCCCGCAGTCTTCGGACGCAGAGAACCAGCCGCCATCCTCGAGGCCCTCCAACGCCACGAACAACAACAGCAGCAGCAGCCGTAACAGGGTGGCGCCGCCCGTGCCCGCCACCGCTACGCCTGCGCGCGCCGCGATGTCGCCGTCGAAGGGGGCGGCCCGAAACGTCCTCGGGAACCTGCAGACGAGCCACCCGTGGACCGGCGTGGACCTCGACGTCGTGTTCGACGAGCTCGAGAAGGAGAACCGAGCCGGGTCCCCCACCAAGAAGTACCTGGGCGGCGGTGGTGGTGGTGTCGACCTCACCAGCCCCGAGAGGCGCATGACGGTCGAGGAATGGATCTACCACAACGCCGGGCAGGCGGAGCAGAGGCTCAGGCTCGAGTGCGAGGCCATGGTCACCGCGTTCGAGAGGGAGGGCTCGAGGGCCATGATGGCACTCGAAGGGCTGGTTGCTGAGTAAGTTATGTGAGGGGGAATAGTGGCGGTGGCAAGATGAGTGGGCCGGTTGGTTTACTGATATTGGCTTTGTGCATGGCTTGATGGTTGCCTTTGATCGAATGGAGGGAGGCATGGACGGGGGCATGGTGGAGTCTAGTGTTCAAAGAATGCGTGCTTTTGTCCAGGAAAAGGGATACGTTGGTTTAGTGCTGTGACTTGGCCTAAACTGCAGCTCTACACTGATTGATAGGGCGTCTGTTTTGATTAGCGTATTGGCGTGAATACGAAGCGTTCTGGTAATGCTACCCAAGTTGAATGTTATCGTGATTGTGTTTTAAAATAGTCACCGGCACCTCACGTGTCTCTATTAGCCAGATGAGTAGCTAACAGGATGGACTGTATAACGTAATTGTAGCTAAGCGTGTAACTACATTAGCAGCTGAGACGTACTGGGTAATACGGGATATTTAGAGATTTCACACAGGAGAAGCCCTAACTGAGGAATTGGTAAACTGAACATGTAAAGACGGCCATATATTAGTGTAAGTTGTTCATGTAAGCCTGCAATCCACCCCGGGTCAGAGCCGAAGGATAATTAGAACGGAGGTGGGTAAATTGGTGATATGCTTCAGTGCATATTTGCCAGTTTATAGGATTGGAAGGGTGGACATGTAAGAACTGCGTGATATCAAGTAGTAGTAGGTTCTGACCAACATAAGTGGTCGAGCCTCGCACCCAGCTGGGGCCTAAGTTCTAAACAACAATTTCCACAGCGAGCGACATCATCCTGCCACCAGTGCCTGGCAACCACATCAAGGCCCTCCAGTCGGAAACCGCAGTAATGGAACAACTCCGGGATCCGGTATCCGGCAGTAACGTCGGCTGTTTTTGGGCCGGCTTTAAATAGCAAAACATGTCGTCGAAATTCCAACAAACAACAGCCACGCTGGTCCAGCTTCCGCCGTTTGACTGCTTCCGAATGACGCAACGGTGTGAGGATGTGATCGCTACTGACAAGTGGCACAAGAAGAACCGAAGGACTGACCGTTGTTTTAGCAAAAGTAGTGATATCTCATTGGCTATTAAAATGTGGTGTATCTCGATGAGAAACGCTAGGTCCGGAATTGGTTAGATGGGTCGGGAGCACCTGACTAGGATGTTTAACTTACCCCTACGACTTAAGCAGTTGGCTTCTGATACAGCGTAAATAATTCCGTAAAAAATCTAGTCTGGATTTTGTACCACCAGATACTTTACCAGGGCAGCGCACCGACTCTAGTACTCACTTGGGTGGGTACCGATAACTCGGGCATCTCTTTATTATAAAACGGCCCGACCGCCGAAAAACAATTATAAGTTATACCCCAAAAAGTACACGACTATTCCCGGGTGACAGTAATGACAGCATAAGGGAGAGCTCCAGCAGTTTGTTTCCCAAAGAACCTTTTCGGCATAGCCTCGGGTGCGGGACGTGGTAGCGTCCCACCAGTTCCATAAGTGCCGGTGCACGAGTGAGGCCCATTGTTCGTTACCAATTAACTACCCCTACTTATGCACTATAACTATGGCGGAGCAACTTCCTATCATCGACCTCGCGGCGTATTACGCCGGTGGCCCGCAGCTCCCGGATGCCCAGCATGCCATCGAAGCTATACACGCCGCAGCCTCGAAATGGGGCTTCTTTCTCCTCACCGGTACCCAGGTGTCTCCTCAGACGCAGTCCTCCCTTGTCTCCATTTCGCGTACCTTCTTCGACCTGCCACTCGACGTCAAGACAGCCCTCGACGTGAGCTCTGGTGGTGTCGCCTGGCGCGGCTACATGCCGCTCGGCGGCGAGCACACGCACGGTCGTATCGACTGGAAGGAGGGTCTGTACGTCGGCCCTGAGCACGCCGATGACCACCCGCTCGCCGGCCTGCCGCTGCACGGACGAAATCAGTTTCCCGACCACGAGCTCCCCGCTATGAGGCACATCGTGCTGAACTACGTGGAGCAGGTCACGGAGCTGGGAAAGACGCTGACAGACATATTCTCGTTGGGGTTAGGGCTGAGGCAATACGAGCTGCGGCAGACCCTTCTGGAACCGGAGCCGGTCGTGCTCTTTCGGTGCTTCAAGTATGCGCCAGTCGACGGGAAGGCCGTCGAGGAGAGCTTTGGCATTGGCGAACATACTGGTTAGGCGGCTTAATAACGTAAGCACGTTTTCGAAGCTTACTAACCCGGCGCTATAGATTTTGGTTTTTTGACTATTCTTAAGGTGGACTCGCCCGGCCTTCAGGTCAGTACAATGATGACACCTTGAACCCACTAATTTCAGCAGCTCCCACTCACGGTCTGGTTAGATCCTTTCCCCGTCCGATAAGTGGGTAGATGTTCCAGTTGTGGAGAACTCCTTCGTAGTAAATGGTAAGCTAAAACTTCGCTTTCCCCTCACATAGTCATCCTAAAACTCATTCGCCATCAGTCGGCGATATGTTCGACCAACTCACCCACGGCCGCTACCGGTCTCGGCCCCACCGCGTCCGCCGGCCCGGGCCCGGCTCCGCGCCGCGCTTCTCCTTCCCTCTCTTCTTCGATTTTGCCTGGAATGCCAAGATGGCACGTCTGCCGCTAGACCACTTGCCCCCGTTGTCCGACGAGGAGAAGCAGCTGGCTAAGGAGCGCTGGGCCGCCACCACATTTCGTGAGGTTGAAGGGCTCTGGTCACAATACCTGGCGCGTAAGGTCCAGAAGGTGTTTCCAGACCTAAGCATCCCGGATTTTGAGCCGAACGCTGCGCCTTCGACAAGGTTTACGAGGGTGGTGAAGACGGAGTCCGGATGATTCTTCGTGTGACGGTCCCATGCCGCCCGGAGAAGTTATGTCGCATTGTCGCCTAAAGGTTCTAGTCGACAGTCTCTAGTTGACAGCTTCGCAGGTAACGGAATAAACCGACAGAGGATGCGATGCTATGCTCTGTACCGGCTTGTTTGGCGGTGTTTTGTTAGTCAATCATGGTCCGCTGTTATAGTTATATCCGTCTGGGACGATAAAGTTAAGGATGCGGTTCACTCTCTTCCCGTCCTCCTATCTGCTCTTACATGTTCTGCAAAATATGGTCCCTGCTGGGATATATTAAGTAGTGAATTTACTGACGCCCAATACGGTCGCTGCTGTAGCTCTTGGGTTTATCCTTTCATTCTAGAGGTTCTTCAACATGATCTGTTCCCCTCTAAAGTGTCGCCTTGCAATTCTCTTGTCCTATCTTAATATTCTGACCTGCATTTGTATATACGACTTGAAGTCGCCTTGCATAAGATATTCACCTTGACTGAGCCGAATAAATACTCTCAGGTCTGGCGAATCCGGCGGCTGGTAGATCGCGGAATCCAGTCAATCAATTCATCCCGGACAGGGAAGAGAAAAACGAGAGATCTTTTGGGTAGTCTAATGATGACGATGATGTTAGGAACAAGTCAAGCCTTGAGCTTCAGTAGAAATACCCCTCACGTACTGCGTGGCACCTTGCTTCGGAAGTACCTGCCATTCTGGGAGGGGGGCCCTGCCCGCAGCGGGCCCACTATAATGCTTAGCCTGGGAATCTCAAATATATATACGCTGACATAGGGCCCTGTAGGAACTACCAAAACTCTCTATTATCCGCAACGTATTATATTCGAATATAACCCGCAAAAGTATACGGTAAGCGGGATTTAATATGCTTTTAAATACGAAATATAAAAAGACTGAAATTAAACCCATATTTAAATTGTTCGGCAAATTATTTCGAATACACGTTTGTATATAAGTTGACTACAGGTTTAGTAGTAAACTTTAAAATCTATTATAAACACCTAAATACTTTATACCATCCTTAAAATAACTTATTTTTCGACCCCTTCTATAAATTAAATTTAAACATCTATATATCTCCCTAAAACACTTCCTGGTTTTATTGTTATTATAATTATACGATTTTGTTTCGATTTAAGAAAAAACGTTGTTAGCTATCAAGACTTGCGGTGGTAGATAGGTGGTGGGACCAGAGTTTTGTCTTGTCAGTGCATCTAGCTTGGAGCCAGTATTGTTCTCTCAAAAGAATTCAGCCGTACATAATCATAAAATAATTATACGGACTATATTCGGAGATGTCGCAGGGTTTTGGGCGGTTTTAGAGAAGTATGGGAACTAGGAACTTGGTAAAGAGGAAGGGGCCCAGGCAGTTCACACCGAGATGTTTCTGTGGCCAAGAGGCTTCCTTATGATTACACTTTCTGATCCCTGGTCGCCGGCACTGTTTGGGAAAAGCATGTAGGCGACTTTCGGCTGCTAAGAAGCGCTCTGCCGAAGCTTTGATAGACGGCAGGTTTTCCCAGGCAAGTGGGAGAAATATGAGAGAGCTTGGGGAGTTGGGCGCGCGCTCTAAATTAACAGGATGGTTTATTTGGCTTTCTCCTCGGAGCGAGCGGTAAGGTAGACCTTCGACTAGGTGCATAGATGTTCGAATAGTCGATCGAGGCACCTCGTGAGATCATCCACATCTTTCTCCGTAGACAAGGGCTTAGGAGGGAATAATTGGGTCCACACGCTAGAAAAAGAAGGGGCCATTCTTACTCTTACCCAAGCTAAGATAGGAGGGAGGTAGACACATGCTCAACAAGAACGAGCAGCGAGCGCTGTCTAGAGTTATTGAGCAAAGGGATGTGGATGAAACTATTGTTCTGTGTTAATAGGTAGCTGGCCCCGACATATCGGGCAACGCCACACCAACTTTGTAAACAAACTGCTGGGAGAAGAACACGAATCCCTGTAATCAGGGCAAATACACATTCAGGAAAGTATCCCGGGAGGTGGTGTCTCAGCTATCCTGATCAGCCCCTGTCCGACCAACCCCTTGCATGAGAGGCGTTGCTGCACCATTTGAAAACCAACAGAATTCAGAGAAAGGGCGTATCTTGAAAAGAAAGCAGTGCATGGGCCCCCCGCTGGGGGGGGCTGGGAAGAATATGAAAACCGGAAGGGCCCTTGAGTGCGCAGCGCCAATTCACTGCCCACTTCATCACCTCCTCACAGCCATGGCTCAAACCATCGCGACGACACGCCTATCGGCCCCGATTGGAAGCCCATCTATGCTGGGAGAAGGCTTATGTGCGCTCACTGCCACCACTCCTCCCGACAGCCGATAGATCGCGGCCGAGCTTGCGAATCTACACGAGGGCAGTCAGAGGATCGACCCCAGCGAAGACTTCATACCACTTTGAGCGACGTGGCAATCAAACGCATGTGGGTGCGAGTCATGGCACGTTTCACGGGCATCACTGTTAGCATTATGATGATGTGGCAGGTCGCTCTCATCCCGGTGCCAGCGGCTGCCATGTCGGAATGGGTAAAAAGATAAAGGGAAATGGAAATACGTCCCCCATTCGCATGAGAGTGATAGGTGCATCGAATTCATGAAAACGCCACTTTACCATTAGAGAACTTCGAAGCTGGCAGGCTTTACACACTCGTCACAGCTTGCGTGAGCCATCTCACACTTGAGGATCTAGTGCCGAGCCCAGCTAAGTTCCAGTTCTAGAGCTAGCACGCGCTCAAAGCTAGTGTCAAATCCCGGACCATGGTTCGGTATTGCGTCGCTTTCGGTACCCTGTCGAATCTAGTAGCAGTCACTGGCCAGCCAAATTTGAAGATCGGGAAGCGACTGGGGCATTAAGCATGGCATCAGGTTTAGCAATTGCTGCGAATCTGGCGAGCCGCAGACGAGAATCATCTGGCAGCCGGCCGTCGTTACCGTTACATATAACCTAGGCTTCCAAGGGTGGGCATGCCTATCAGTGGAAAGGTAGTCCTGAAAATGCGTGGCCGCTTCCGTCGAACCGAGGCGTTGACTTGAACGCTGTGACCAGTGGATCATACCTGAACAGAGGAGGGACGGCTGGGACACGACATTGAGGGCATTGAAACCACCCATCAGAATATATTATTACACAACCCCCAGTCTCAAGGTCGCACCTGGAATTAAATGCAATGGCTACGCCACTCATCTATTCGGCTGAATCCCTCTGCTTGCTGACTGGCATCCAATGCTGCCAGTGCCCGATGCGAGACATGTAAAGCCTGCTTGACATCCAGTAGAACAATTTTCATCTCCTCTGCTTCACTTCCATTGTAACTTTACGTGAAGATCTGCCCGGTAAAGCCCGGAAGAATCTGCTGCCCGTGGTGCGTCTTGTAGTCCTTGCCCCTTCTCTGCTGCCACTCTTGCTTGAGTGTGGTGAATTCTGCAATCGAGGCGAGACTACTGGTCAGCAAGAGCAAATCGGGCGAAAGATAGCGGAGGGAATGGGCTGAAGACTGACCTCCCATCGTCGGAATCGGGTGTCCGCCCGCCTCGAACTCGTTCTTCGTGAAACCCTCACGCTTGAGGAGTGGGGAATCGACGGTCTTCAGGGGCAGGTCGTTCTGCGGGCGCGCGAAGTACAGCAGCCCCAGACGGTCGACGTGTCTCTGGTCTTTCGGCGGTAGAGCAACCTGATCATGTGCCCACACCGTCAGTTATCTCCCAATCTCAAAGAAGATCACCGCACCCTCGCACAGCTGAACAAACAATCTACTCACCCGGTGCACGGTCGACTTAATATACCCTCCCGTCAAGAAGCTCAGGGCGTCGCACGTGTTAACGGTGAGACTGCCGTCGAGCGGCTTGGCCCACTTCCAGGCGCCCGTCTGGTGGTCTTTGATCTGCAGGCCCGCGACCGGCTGCCGGAACAGCAGCGTGATGGTGCCGAGGTCCGTGTGCCCGTAAGATCGGACGCCGCCCTCGGCCTCCAGCGTCGCGATCTCGTCCTCGTCGAACTTAGAGTACTTCATGTACCGCAGGTGCGACTCGTCGTGCACTTCCCAGCGGTGCACGCGTGTGAAGAAGTCAGGGGGCAGCTCGAGGGCTAGGGCGATGAGGTGGTTCAGCGGATCCAGGACTTTGTCGTGGAGGGTCTGGTACGTTCAGTCAATTCATGAGTCTCGATTGCTCAAAGTCGGAATGCATCTTCGGACCTTGGCAAACTTCTCAATCTCTTCTTTGTTCTCTTCTAATAACTCGGGGAGGGGTTGAGTGATGCGGCCGTCATTCGCTTATAGCACACATGTCAATACGCAATCCTTGCACTCATCAACTTGGAGAAACTCACTCGCCATGTTCCACACTTCTACTTTATCTGGTACACCGCCGCCGAGGAGGCGTCTCCCCGCTGGGCGGTACCCATTGTAGACACCAGCATCTAGATCCGGTATATACTTGATCTTCTCCTCCATGGGCAGCTCGTAAAAGGCCTGCCCGAGCGCAAACTGCCGGTCGACCTCCTCCTGCGAGATACCAAAGTTGGTCACGTAGAAGAAACCCTTGGTGCGGATGGCCTCGATGAGGGACTGCGCGAGCTCCGCGTTGCCCTCCTCAGTCCCATACTTGGATAGGTCGATGTTGGAAACTGGAGCATTTGGTTAGGCATCGTGTGCAGAATTTTGAATCTTGGACCAATCGGATTGGCTCACGGTCTGCCCAGTCCAGGCTCTCCTTCGTCTCGGGGACGTGGTGGTACTGGTATAGATGAGTGGCGGTAGGCATTTTGGATAGTAGCTTATGGCGCTAGATGATTGTATCAATTAGGTTGGTGTTGCAACACTGCGGTGATAGTTTGATATTATCTGCCCATGCGCATTGACCTCAGAATGTGGTTTTTTGCTGCACTTATATCTCACGGATCGTGGTGGGCAACGCATCCGATGCTCCCGTTCTACGCCACTCGGAGCCGATGATGCGACGGCGGGCGGAGAGTACCCCTCTGATAAGGCGAGCGAATAGAGGCCTCCGTAGATGTCGTGCTCCGCAACTCGGTGTTGTCTGCTCACACGATGCTACCGTTTCCGGGGGGTTTCGCGTTTTCGGCCGTTGCGCCATCTGCCCGGTGATGGCGCGATGCCGCTATTCATTTACCGATCCTGGGTGCCCCCCCGACTCCCAACCAATAACCAGGGCCAAAAACTGGAGTAGCACAATTCCGTGCTCCTTGGAATATATTGATGCTTGCATCGCAACCCGCGATGCAGGCCTCGAAATACTCCTGGAAGGTTGATTAACCTCTTGGCAACGCAGGATTGTAAGGGAATGACACGGAGACGAGAGTTATATCGGCTCTCGCTATGCTCTTCCTATCTTTACTGGTTTTTCGTAGCTTCGGAGAATCTAGGCCGCAGCGGAGATGTAACGTATGTTTTCCTTTCTTGGTATGATTGTGCGCTAGATGTATTTGCTCAGGATCAAGGTATCCACCACCCCCTTGTGTATAAGGGGATTGTCATCAGCGCTACTCTCGCAATGATCTTGAGATGTAGTGACACTAGATCCTCGAGGCTTTGAGACTTGCAGCAGTGGGTTCGAAGGCAGCGCCAACTTGGAAACATGAAAGGTATCGTTGGGCGTATAAGACGAAACAAGGTGGCGGCAGTTGTCATCTCGGTGTTCGACTGGTATCGTAAGTAAATCATGCGATGATACGAACTGAGCTTACAGGATGTAGCTTCAAGCTATCCCAAAGACGAACGGAAACTGCTTCGAAAACTGGATCTTGCTATCTTGATTTTTGGTTCTCTGAGTTGTAAGAATATTGACTCAATGGCCTGTTTTGACGCGATGTTCTAACTTGATATAGTTTTCTGCCGGTTCCTGGGGCACCAGAATATCACAAATGCCTATGTCTCTGGCATGAGAGAAGATCTGAATGCTTTCGGGAATGAGCTCAACTACTACAATGTAGCATGTCAGTTATGGCCCCTACTCCGATTGATCAATTTCAAGCTCTGACTCTACCAGACAGTACCGCCTATGTCGTGGGGCAAATTCCCCTTATGACTCTGCAAACCAAAGCAAAGATGTAAGCTCAACCCTCGAGCGAACCAAGCGCCTCAATGATCTTGGAACTTACTATTAGCAGTGCACCATACCTGCTTCCCTCGCTGCAAATCCTATGGGCCATCATTGCCTTCTGTCAATCAAAAGTCACACAAAACTGGCACCTCTACCTCCTACGTGCGCTGACAGGCTTCCTCGAGGCCTCTTCGTTCGGCGGCACACACTTGATTCGTGAGTTTATTAGCGCCGTCGCTACTACCATGCGTGCTGGTCTTGCTAACTTGTCATCCACAGTGGGAAGCTGGTTTAAGAACGAAGAACTTTTCAAGCGCGCAGGTGTTTGGTTCATGGGAAATTCGCTGGGCTCCATGTTTTCAGGCTATCTGCAGGCGGCCGCATATCGAAACCTCAACGGTGTCAACGGACGCGCCGGCTGGCGTTGGCTTTTCATCATTCGTATGTGCGGCCCCTTCGCAGGAGAATGAGTTCGGTGATGTGAGATGCTTCGAATAAGACCGCTGACGAGAAGTAGAGGGTATTATTACACTGCCGATCGCCTTCATCGGCTTCGCGTGCTGGCCGGGCCTCCCGATCTCAACGAAGCGCTGGTGGCTGACACAAGATGAGCATGAGTTGGCTAGCAGGCGCATCAAGACGGTAGAGAAGGAGGGGATCACGTGGGCGACGTTCCGTTACACACTTTCTCGGCCGATGTTCTGGATTTGTGTGCCCTGCTACATGTAAGACTGCTGGACTGATTACACGACTGATTTGGCTAACCCGATTGCCCATAGCTGCCTGATACAGGCAAACTTCTGGACGAGCTACATGGCTCTATGGCTGCGCTCTGCGGGATACTCGATTGAGTTGGTGAATATCCTACCAACTTTCATCGATCTTATCCGCGCCTTGTCCTCCTGGGTCGGTACTACCTTGGCTGGTTGTCTTAGCCTGCGAGGTTTATGGACATTTCAATTCGTCAGTTTCCCCGAGTGCATCTACCGCAGATCGACACGTGTAATAGCGTCCTAACGTTGAGCAGTCTTTCATGTTCTTCGCATGTATTGTCCTGTCGGTATGGACTGTCCCGGACGCCGTCAAGTTCCTCGCGTTCTACTTTGGCGGTTTCTCCGGGATGGCCTCCCCTATTCTGGTACGTTTTGTCTCACAGCCCATTTCATCCTCGGATGCGCTGACTCAACAAGTACTCCTGGGTCAACTCGACGCTGAAGGAGAACTACGGCGAGCGAGGACTGATCATCTCGTCGATGATGACGTTCGGCTACTGCACACAGATTTGGGTGCCGCTGTTCACGTTCCCGACGGTCCAAGCACCAGAGTTCCGGTACGGGTACCCGGCGTCGACAGTATTCGAGTTCGCCATGTGGGCCATCTTGATGTTCGGCGCCGGGTTCATGACGAGATGGAAGAGGAAGCATCCCGAAGCGTTACTCGAAAGTGCCGATCACCTGGGAGCGTCAGGTTCTGGTACCGACCTCGAGAATGAGATTGGCCAGACCTCCATCGTTGGGAAACACGAGGAGCAGCGTGTAACAAGTCGAGTAGCGTAATCGTGAACGCCGATGACTTGTTAAGCATGACTGCGATCGAGGATTGTCACTGGCCTAAAGTTGCGGGGGCGGGAGGCTAGAGCGAGTTGTTGGTGATAATACCCGTTAGAGTAAAAGTGGTTGCAATATTACATATATTAACTTTGATTAAAGTTAGAACAAACTGAAACATGAAAGTCGACCTTGCTTAATGAGAGTAGCTGGCAATGGCTGGGAACTCGGAAACTCTCTGGCGGTACTGCATAAAGTTTACTGCACTAACGTGCCGCTCGGCTTCGATTGGACAGTGGTTTGAATAGTTGCATTGTTTCTCTGAACGTCTGCCCTCAGCATCTGACCCTTGGTTAAGCTTTCCGTTATCGGGGCTCTTTTATATATACATTCATTACCTCTCCTACAGTCTAGATAGTCTACCAGCTCATAATACAACTTGGTTACGCAAATCTCCTTGCTATTACCAGAAGCTACTAATTTACTCTACTGCCTAAAATCCACGATACTCCTGCAATAAACCGTACGACTAGGTTTACTTAATAGTTGGTTAAAGTAACCCAGCCATCTTATGAGACCTGAAATAGGATCCCGCCTAGTGTGGGGCCTCACATTTTTCGGATCCGACCCGTCTTATAAGTCTACGTAGTGAATAACGACGTAAATAACCAGCTTAACTACATTCCTTATATATGAATCATGCGCAATTCATAGGTATATTCAATCCGAGGCGAAAACTTTGGTTCTTAAGCAAGTACGTTACACTGAGCCTCATCGACAGTACCCAGCCATGCCTTCAACGCCTGCCGCTTCTTGTTAGAATGCTATGCCCTCATTAGAGAGATATTTGCGGGTGATAGATACAAACCTAATATATGCGTACATGGTTCCGTTTCTCATGAAATTGTTGAACCTGCCATAATGCTCTGGATTAG
The DNA here is from genome assembly GCA_004155945.1 of Monosporascus sp. mg162. Taxonomy (NCBI): domain Eukaryota; kingdom Fungi; phylum Ascomycota; class Sordariomycetes; order Xylariales; genus Monosporascus; species Monosporascus sp. mg162. The sequence continues at coordinate 75,533 of QJNY01000261.1, forward strand.
GGTTGTCGCTATCGCGTTCGCAACGGTCATCTTCTCTCCGATTGCCTAGGCCTCATCAATCCATGATGGGGGTGTGATTCCCTCCGGCGATTCTTAACAATCGCCAGGTAAAATATCGCAAGTCATGTCTTGTCATAAAACATGCATCTGAGCTACTTTTGGGGTAAGCGCCTTAAGCGTTTGGTATCATGACATGCAGACCTGTGTAGGTGAGGTGCGATTAAATGACCAAACACCAGCCTAACGCCTCCATCCTTGTTCGGAACCCCCCGCGCCCCCTTCTTACCATTTTTCCAGGAGCATCCTAGCCTAGATGTTAAATCTTTAGATTATCATTCTTCATCCTTCTCTCCCCACGAGTTACGAACGCTGGGCTCCTTACGCATATAACTTCCACGGCTGTTATATTTAGAGTGATGCTAAACGTACCTTAGTTTTTCCTGTCAATTGGGAACGCTCCATTATTATTCCCCGCCACCTCTTAACAGTTCTTATACTCTCTATAATAACTTAACAACTACCTTATCAAATAAAGTTAGGACTTGTATTTTAGAACTTCCAAGGCCCGTTAATCCATATTCCGAAATTACTTTATCTTTCCAATTTTCTTTGGTTAAGTTATGTACGAGTGAAGCTATAGCGCTAAGAGGGTGGAAGCATTCCTGCGAAACGATAGGGGCTGACATTCGGAACTAGCACATCCTAGAAAACTAAGGTACATACAACAACACCTATACGAATATATACACGAATATCTCCACAACGCCACGTTTCCTGATAATGGGAGTCGTATATTCAGTTTCGCATTATCTGGGGCAATTGATTGATATATACATCATCATATATATTGTTCAAAGGGTGTTAGTTGCGTTGCGATTGCAAAGGGCAGAATGCGTTGCTATGGCTTAGTTTTCCTTTGAAACGTTGGATCTCTAATCATATATATCGGGCCGTTAGGGAGTTGACGGGTCGTTAACAGCTGTATTAAAAACTAAGGTATGCCAAGCTTAGAAAAACTAAGGTATCTTTAGCATCACTCTATATTTAACACCAAAGTTGAATCTAAGACTGAGACTATTAGGAATCCAACTTTCGGCCTACGAACTTTAAGTTAATCAGTCGGCCCACGTAAACTAGCCCGTCGTAGCTTTTAATCAGAATATAATACTTAGACGCGGATAAGGTACTTGGTTTGTCGGTCCTCTTATTCTCTTGTGGTCCTAACGAGTTTCATTTTCCGAATACCCTCGGAGGGGCTTAAATTTCGTTTTATTACTCATGCGGATCGCGAATTCACCTCTAAGACCATACTTAATATTACGAAGTTTAACGCTTTGTTATTCTACTTTCAAAAGTTTTTACAGCACTTTCATCTCTACCAGAAGGAATATTTCGAGGTTTTAAAGGCGAATTCGTTATCGAGGTAAACGGGGTAAAGCATTTTTGAAGGCCCAGCGATAAGGAGTTCTGTATCTTACCATAGAAGGACCATCGAATAACCCCTTCGGCTTCGAGGCATAAAGATAGCCTTATAATCAGAATTCTTCTTTCTGGTCAGAAAACGCATAAGCTATGGAAACCGGATACCTTGCTTTTCGGGACTTGGTATAACTACTAGAATCATGTCATCGCCAACAAGAAAAGCTTTAACCTTATTTAGGTTATAGGCGTAAGTCGTATCTCCTTTAGTAAGATTGTTTTATTGGTGTCACACTTACTAGGGAGCAGATGCACAGCTCTTGAGGATATATTGATATTGTCTGATATCTAGAAAGCTAGAAACCCGGTGATCCCACTAGTTGTGGGTGATCCACTGATATAGGGCTTCGGGGAGGATCAACGTTGTTCCGAATGATCCCTGAAGCTCTAGTGGGCTCAATAGGAGGGCCCTTTTCCGTGACAATTGGTAATAAAGTTAACGCATATAAGATGTCCGACGCCGAAGGATCTTACTTTTCTTTTCCGGTGTGGATTCCCTGCGGCAAAACTGTCATTCGGGTTCTCGGTATCATCGTTGGTAAATGGATTGGGGGGGTACTTGGGTATCTGTTAGGGGTAGGTTGAATACCCGCTGGATTCCATACTAAGTGACCATCCTTGAGGCTTGGGGGACTACACACCTATATATACACAAGTGGTGTGGGGCGCCATTGACCCTGTTCTAACAGTGCCAACCCTTCTACCGCGAGTGGTCGACAGACTGGGACTTGGCCCGTGAGAAGATGGGTCACTCCTTTTCCAGAGGCCCAGGGCGGACCGACCAATAACCAAAGTAGTATACCTACTCTAAACGGATCAGCTCTCCTTTAGTACTCTTATTACACATTAATTATTATTATTGTATTATATATCAGTTCGAAAATTTATTATACTTTTAATATGTGCCCTAATATTACAGTTTTAAAAACCGGTAGTTACTTACTTTGTAATAAAGGCTAATCTTTATTTATTCATAGCAGCCAGTTCATAAAGCTGTTAAGATATTTGAAATGTTCTATGAGGCACTGTTCTAGATTCACGAACTTCCGCCCAAGTCGCTGTGCAATTTTTATATCGAAGTTCTAATAGTCAGCTTGTCAGGAGAAGGGATGGAGAATTCAGCCTGGTTCTTACTAGGTCATATGCTTTTGTCAAGTCGCTAGTATGACGATGTCCGTCGTTCGTCCTATCGTTTGATCTCTCGATCACTGTAAAACTAACAGAGGATCATTGATGCCACCCCTATCCTGAATCACGCCTGAACATCCGTAGTGTTACACCTAGCGCCCCGTCCACTGTATTGAGCTTCTGAGACCAAGGTAGGGACCCTCGCCGAGTGCCTGAACAGAATGGTGTTAAAGTCTCAACTGTTTCCTGGTTCAGAACCGGAAACCAATACCGACTAACACTCCCTGTCGCTCTCCCTTCGATTTTCGGTCGGATGTTGAGATGCTTTAGTCCCAATCATAGTGAACGAGATTAATGACGTGATTCAATAACTACTGGCTGTCGCACAGACAAAATAAATCAACCTAGAATTCTGTACCACGATGACTCGTCAGGACAAACACACAACTATTTAACAATAGACTAGTTTAGTACGCAGGACCCTACTGCGATACCCACCAACATCTCCGGGACTCCTCTAGATTCTGTTAGCAGAGTTGATACATAATGTCATACAACGACCACACCTCTGTAGAGCCTTATACGCTCTATCTAGCTCTTTTCACTCGAGACTACCGTGCTCCTCCCGATGACCCAACCAAGCCGAACCAGCTGTATCAGGTTCTCTGCCCGGGAGACAGCGAGTGGGTCAGTATCATCGGTAGTCTATTGCGCTTATGACTTTAGCTAAGCTTCACACAGCATTGGTCTATCATCGTGACTGACGACAACCCTAAGTCTCGTCCTTCGCACATTATCCACGCCAACAACAACAACGCCAACGAGGATTGGGAATTCCTAGTCGAGCCCAGACAATTGGGATATTTCCGACGCCTCGTTCTTCTATACAAGTTCCCTTTTGTCGAAAGCGGACAGAAATTCGAGGATCGCTTTCATCGTATTAAGTCGGCAGTGAATCACGAACTGAACCCCAAGGATTTCAATTACGAGCCCATCGACTGCAGACTGTGGCTGCTGAATTTGCTGGCTATACTTGAGCGGGATAATATTATCAAACTTCCTCTCCTCCTGCGTAAGTGCGAGCCCATCTGGCTGAATAACGCCACGTACACACGGCGATACTAATAATCTTCCAGCTGAATTGGAGGAGGACGCTGCGGACAAGGCTCTGAAGCATCAATGCGAGCATGGCTGGGGCCATAATAAATACCTAGTCTTCAGCACATAAAGCTGTCAACGCTTGTGCTGTCTATGGTCATTACTTTTAGATTATTAGCCAGCACAGTGGCCAACCGCCTTGCAGGCCATTTATCTACCTAGGTACCATTACGCTGCTCATAGGTCCACCAAGTTGGGCCAATGAAATAGTCTTCACCAGTAATTGTAGAGTTAGAGTCAGATAGTCTGCCTGCGGGAAATCGTCACCTTGTGAAAGACACAACTCTACTTTCTACCAGGCACGGTGACCAGGGCCGAATTACGCCCCCTAAGTATGCGTAATGTTCCTTGCCGCTTGTTCATGGTTTGATGTTGGAGTTATGCTAGCCAGGGAGGGCATCGCGAACACCCCAGCTGGCAGCCACACCACCGTGGAAGCTCGTTTCATTTCCCGATGATTATGTGTGTATATATAGATGGGGCTAAAAAAATTCCACATGGAACGTGGCGCCGAGCTTTTGGAACCTTAATATAGCTACCTAGGTCTGAGTATGCTTCCACCACAGATCACGAACCCAAAGCTAAGCAACTAAACATTCACGACTGGGTTATACATCTTCTCGTAAGAAGGAACAAGGCTATCCGTCAACTCTGAAATGTAAAATAGCCCACTCTCACATTCGAGTACGTGTGTTTTATCTTCTAGAAATAATTACCTAGGCTTTCTGAGAATCTGTCCGGGTCGAACCCATAGGAGTTGCCGGGCAGATGGACAGAGGCCGAGAAGTCACCTCCGTTGCCCTCTCTGTACCTGATGAAACTATAATATTTATTCCAGAAGAGGCTCCAAGGTCCGGCATTCAACGATGGCAATTGTCTGACGACATTGTGGGGTTTGAACATATTTCCGTGCGCTCGGCAAATATCACCGACAATGCCTTGAAACTGTCCTCTCAGCGCAACGCAACTGCGGCAGAGCATCTCGAGCGGCCGGCCACCGACCTATCATGCCCGCAGATCTGGACAGCCGGGAGGCTCTCGTGTGTCGGCCTCGAAGCCGGTGTCACGATATATTTGTCTGTGTCTCCGATTCTCCGCTGATGACCCTACAGTTTCGCAGAAGCCTCCCGTTCGTAGAGACGGAATACGGCCTCCTCATTTCCTAGCCGGCCTAGCCAGTGTCCTCCTCCGGTCGCCCATCCTTTAACCTACTACATCGTATATTCAACTCCCATCCGTGCCGGGCGCACCACCTGTATCTGCTTCGGGGTCGATTCTTTCTCCGTCCATCGCGCTTTCGTTCTCGATATAACATCCCCCCGCACCCAGCTCCCCGGCGGTCGTCTAGAGGCTAAGCAGAGCCGTAGAGTTGAACATCACCTTTGTCCCTCTCTGTCCTGGCGACCCTCATCCTGGCCGGCCCCTTGAACATCGACCTCAGCGCTTGTTCGCCGGCATTGGTGGTTGGTTGGCGACGGCACCATCGATTCCAAGGCTCGGAGGACGAGAACGGGATCGCGGTTTCTGAGCGCGCCGTAAAACCGCGGTTGGACCTTGAACGGACCCGGAACACAACAATGAGATTATTTTAAGGATACTCTTATCAGAACAATCTACGTGATAAAAATGTGGTAACTCGTGGGTCGAGCTTAATAAGAATTCAAATTCCCTGGTGTTCATTATATAATAGATCTAACTAACAGTCTGTATTATCACAGATGGCAGGGTAATCGTGCTTTTCTTACGACAATTCCATCACCACATCACCATTCTTAGAAATATCATTCGCTGGTAGCAAAACAAACACGATCTGTATTGAGAACACCGGTAAGCATCCGTCATGCTGGCGTAAGACTAGACTAACAGCGCATATTGCGCCGTCTACGTATAGAGACGGTCATTATCTATACTAGGTCTCTATGCTCAAATGCAGAACCGCTCAAATCAACGCAAAGCTCCTTCCTATTCTCAACCAGAAATTTCCATGAACTTGATGATACCTACCATTAAGGACAACGATGACCATCCGCAAGGGCCTGTCCGCACTTATAGCAGAAGTGTTGTCCGCAGTAGCACCTATTTGAGATTTAAGATCAGTATTTTACTTCAAAGTGAACCGGAGTAAAGAGACGCACTGCATGTGGTTGCAACCGCCTCCCTTCTGGACGATGCTGAGACAGTTGGGACACTTCTTCCAGCCCTTGGACTCGGCGAGCCTGTACACGTTCTCCTCGCCCTGGCGGGCCTCGGTCAACTTCTCCCGGTCGCAGGGGCCGAAGTGTGACTTCCCAAGACACGCCTTGCAGGTCTTCTTGCCGCAGCTCTCGCATTCGCCGGACCGCTTCTTGCGGGAAGAGTTGGGTATGAATGCAGCGCAGTCGAAGCAGTAGAGCTTCTGTTGGGTACTGGTCAGCTCCTCGACTTTGGCTATATAGGTCTTGACCTCGTCTTCGGTGAGAGCGATCAGACGCCGGAAGCTGTCAGTAGGAATGACGCGGCAACATTTCGCCGGCGTAAATGGTTGCGTATTCAAGGAGGACCTGGCGTTCGCCTCAAGACAAGCCAGGCAGTGAGCATGGCCGCAATCCAAGCGTACCATATCACGAGGAAGGAAGGAATCCAGACAAGCGGTGCAATCCCTTTTAGCCGGAGGGCTGAGGTGTACAGCGTGTATTCCTCCAGCAATCATCGGTGGTTGGATGTTTGGGGCCGCCGCGGCTTGCTGCAGCGGTTGATAGGGTCCTGCCGAGATGCCGTATATGTCTTGTCGGAGGTTTCGTAGGTCTTCAATAGCATCTGGATGGCGATTCTGCACGAATCGTTCAATAGAATCCCAGAAAGATGGTCGACCATTCGTTGAGAATTCGTCTCCCATTCGTTCCGAGTCCCTTACATGATCCCAAAAGAGTGGGCCCAAAGACAGGCCCGGTCGTGCTCGTTGTATAGCAGCCCTCACGTCCGGCGTGTCAAGCACTCCTCGGACTGTGTGTGCTTGCGTGGCGCCATTCTGTGCCGCAGTTGTAATATCTGCTCTGGCCACACCTGCGCCGACTGCCTCATCCATCCCATCCTGCTCTCGTTGCTGGTCACGACGAAATATCATTCGTCGACGGGCAAAGTAGGTCTGGGCCTCGAGTCGACGAGCATCAGGGATTCCTGTCTCATGCCGGACAGGCTCGGTGCCGGAGGACTGGCCGGGTATATGTTCGCCGGCGGCCTCCGTACCGTTCCATTCCTGCTGCGCGCCGGTGGAAGTGGGACCGCCGAAGAGAGCGTTGCCGAAATCTCTCATCCGACGCATCTCGAATATCCGGCGATACAGCGGGAATAGAACCGGGAGATTGAAATATTATTTCATATGTGGGGAGAGCGGCATAGAAAGTAAAAATGTGATCGGTCGAATGGGAAATGATAAATCAGATCCTTGAAGAAGCTGCTAGAGTGGAAGGGGAAGGATGTATTGGTCTGCTGTGGCGCTGCGGCTATCGAGACCTCAGGTGGGTAGCCAGATGGGCAGGTGCCGAGTACACGTGATCTAGGGAAGATGTGGTCAAAGAAAAAAGCACCATGTGCAGCCTCAGCAGCTGCAGCGATATGACGCGGGCTTGGAAAACGTGTCAGACTGGGAAGAAGTGAAAGGCGACGAAATGTTCGTCCTCGTCAGGTGTCACAAATTGTGAATAGAGGGTGAGCTTTTGAAGACGAACGGCCTGGAGTATTTGATGATGGACATGCGGAAAACCCTGAGTTGAGTCTCCTCCAGGTCGTAAGGTTGGGACGAGGAGAATCGCGCTGATGTCAACTGTGATAAAAAATCAGTTCCGGTTCCTACACATAGGCAACTAAGCACCTGACATTGGTAGGTCCGTAGTGTAAAGGACATATATTCTATAGTTATTGTTTGGAAGCTTGACGGCCTTCACTCCTTCCCGTTCATCCAGGTGCCTTAGGTATTGAAGGCAACTTGATGCGTTATCAATACCTACACCTGGCTGATGTATTTGCTTTATATCTGGTACCTGTAGCCTGAAACGATCTTCCGCCATCCCAGTTCAGCGCAAGCAATCATAACCACCTGAATAAAGTCGGAGACATTGAAAGGAGGGTTTCGAGTTACATGTCTGGGAGGGGTATAGACAGATATAGGTGGGTAGGTGCACGCACATATTGCAGGTTGGAATTATCCATACCTCTTGATTAGTATAAACACCTCTCCCTCAAGCCAAATGCAGGACGCAGGACCATGCAGTTGGGCAACTTCGAGTTTAATGGTCAATTCGGCCGTGATAATCGCGATCTCATGGATGTGCGGGTGCACCTGCGGTTGCGGCTGCAGAACCTTACTTATCCTTGGGCATTCGTCGGACATCCAACGGAAATAAGGAACCGATGCATCAGCCTTACCGTTACTAAGCATATCCCTAGGATGCATTGCCTTTCCTGCATATCGGTGTTATGTAGCTATCTTTATGAGGTTACACGAAAGATCGCGCGCTCCAAGCAATATGTGCAGATCCAATGCAAGTACCGGTATGCTGATTGTGTCCCCTCAGCTGCCTCACAGACGTCTGGTTCAAGGGGGCACCTATATGCATGCGACGAGGTTCGAGGGCGATCTGAGTTCATATTACGTAAGGTGATCAGATTATACAAAGTACCAGAACCGCCTGCGCCTTTAACCTACTGTATTCTGATGAATTTCCTGAACGACACATTAGTCTAAGTACCTAGTGTTATAACCACAGTGTCTTGCGGTTATCTGGAATTCATTCGCCGCAGATACCACCTTCCTACCATAGCCTGGGACTGGGAAGCTGGGTCGAATCCATACATATATCAATGCCCTCTGCATTGATCGTTGCAAAAATGAAACAGCCACGAAATTCAAGTCAGTAATGTCAGAACCTCATACCCACGTGCAGTTGGCGCCCTTTTTCCCCACGTTATGACGTAGGCGGGGTAGTGGGACTTTTAATCTTAGACGCGTCAGGAGACGCATTTTCGCTTCCAGTTGGGCTTTTCATATCCACCTGATACATTATACCTACGTCTCAATCACCCCAGCACTTCTATCTAATAATCTGTTTAAGAGCGTAGGATTACAAGAGACAGGCCTGCTTGGGGTAGTGGGAAATTTATGCAAGGTACCCTGGTCAGTAAGGTAAGTCCAAAGGTACTCACGTGTGGGAAGAATCTGGGGCCGTGATTCTAATAATTCTTTTGGTTCTTTCCCTTCTTACATTAGCGCTAATCTCCCAGTAACGTCCATTCCCCCGACTTCCCCCATCTGATAATCGGATGTCTCACGCCACTATGAAGCTCGGAGTAAGCCGGCCTCCCCAAACGGCAATTTGACGACGCTTAGCTTACGATCGTACTTGTACAATACAATAAATGATTTATCTATATCTTCTCCACTGCCTAGAAGTAGGCTAGCCGCCCTATCAGCCAGCAATAGCTAGACACGCGACACAGGTACCAATTAGATAAATTACGATAGAAGATTTCGAACCAGAACACAAGTGACATTATTACACGCTCTAATAAAGCTGCAGCTTTCTCCTACTGTTAACGATCACCGAGTTGTTAGATATCGATACTTCTTTTCTCTATGTAGAGAGGCCATGAACGGGCGACAATCGACATGAATCCTTTGCATTTCCATTCCTGATTGGGGTCGACTTGACGAATCTCATAATCCCGCACGACTGTTCCGAGGATTTTTGGACAGCTCCATCTTGGCCAAATGGTGGCCAGGACAGGAAGTATGGCTTGCTCCGTACTGAATCTGCAAATCCGGATTAGCTTCTCTACCGTCAAACAGAATTCGAACCACAACCTTACTTACAGGGATGAAGTATTTCTTTTCCAGCTCTGCGGCACCTGTGCGAAACCAGCGGTCGGGGTTGAAGCCCCTAGTATCCGGCCCCCATATCTCTTTCGAAAGATGTACCACCCAGGTGTTAATCGACAGGATAGTACCAGCGGGGAGGGTCCGGTAATCGCGGTTCCACCCTGAGTCGCAACACGTGATAATGGCATCGACACCGGGCTATAGAATATTAATACTTCTTCGATGGATGCTTGAGGGATGGTAACATCTGCGCATCTGCGTATGTGACAATCCGTGTCCTGCAGAGTCGGTTGCGAAGTGCGACCTTCATCTGGTCGTGAACGCGGGCCAGCGCTTCCGGGTGCCGTATCATGAAGTATATAAACGCCTACAAGGCAGTGGCAGTGGTCTAGGACTCCGCAGCCATGAAGTCCATGGTTTGCGCTTGGATATTCCACAGGGTTCAGCGGTCCGGATACTGTTGCATCGCCTTCAACTAGTGGGCGACAAGGTCAGAATAAGCGTCGACGTTCTTCTGGCGCTCGCTGACCGTCTCCATAGCGGTGTTGAATAACTGGCCCTTTGGTAGGATCTGGAGCCATGTAGTGAGCGGGTTCATGAGGAACAGGTTGCGCAAGCGGCGGTAATAGCCGGACACGACAGTGAAGCTCGAGGCGGTTGCAGTAGCGACGGCCCGGCCAATGTCCCTACTTCTGTAATGAACCCGAAGGGCTTCGAAAAGACGACATCCTCGAGAAGACCGAAGACCATATAACGCAAGAAAAGATCCAGTTCCATTGGCTGCTGGGTCTCCGAGTACTTTCCCAACCACCATAGCAAGTACTGAACGGTGCGGTCGGCTACTTCCTCGGATTGGAGTATACTGCGTGGGAGATATAGTCAATATGACAACGCACGTCGGTCTGGAGAGTTTCCAAGCACAGTAACTTCGGGGCTGTCTTACCGAGAGTAAAGCCTGACGACAGCATTTTAGAGAGCTCCGTCTTTGCTTTAGGTTCCGTCACCGTGAAAGGGACTATGAACCGGTAAGCAGGATTTCAGTCCCCGGCCTACCAGTAACTCTTGTTAATCCGTTAGCAACTGCCGCAGCCACCATCTTCTTAGGTTCTATATCCCCCAATCACTTGCCTTTGTCAGTGCGCGAGCATGAGCTTCTTTACACCATCTGGGTGGTTGACGCTGACTCCGTCGTCGGCGATACGGATGAAGTGACCTATTTAGCCGATGTGCATAAGCACAACGGGGCGCAAATCATCCTAGGCGTACGAGGTTTATCGTACAGCTCGACGAACTTCACCATCTGATCACCGGGTATAAAATGGTAGACATGCCAGAGCTAGCTTACGGACGCGAGGAGGGGACCGGGCACGTCACTGATGGGAGCGAGATATCAATGCTATAATTATGAGAAGGCTCATCAGGCCTAGGCTTATTTGGCCAGCTACCAAGCGTATACTGAATATGTCAACAAGAGCCATGTTGTCTGCAAGTCGACAAAGAGCTCAGGCCTGGGTCGTAGAGGTACATCAACCTCATAACCGCTCGATATTTATTTATGGGCCAGACCTTCTCCGGGTTATCTGCGACGACCCAAGACACCCATGGGCAGGCGCGGGGTCGACGAGTCAGTTGCAAATTTGGACTTTGCCGGTCGATGCGGAGAACAACGAGGCCTGATAATCATTGCCTCGTTATTAGTCAGGCATATACCGTGCAGTGCGACCGCGTCGCCTTTCCTAATACGATCCCGTAGAGGATCAAAACATGGTTCATAGAGTTACACCATGGGATAAGGTTCTGGAGCTACGGCAAGATTTCACCATCTTTAGATAAGCCGGTGTGATATTATAGGATGGCGACCCTCGCCCAGCCGGAGGAAACGGCGTACAGGACGCCCTTCATAGCCTATGCTAGTTCTAATCTCAGCGCATCATACTGCACGTACGTCGTACCGGGCAGCAGAGCCGTCTCCTTGTTCGTCGCGTTGAACGGCAAACTCAGCACGAACTCATTAGTCCCCTCCTTCAACTCGCCGGCCGGGAACTCGAACTTGTGGTCGAAGTTCTGACAAATAACGCCGCTCCTCACCCCGCATGACCCGCTGCGGATCCTCGGGATGACCCACGTCTCCACGTCCTTGCCGTTGAGGGCCACGGTGTACGGGAGGTTCGAGTACGGCTCATCGGGCAGCTCGGCCCACTTGTTGTTGCCGTTGGCTGTCTTGACACCCGCAAACTGCACCGTCAGGGTTCCGGTGCTGGCGTCGCGCAGGTCCTCGGCGCCCAGATCGAACCGGATAGTCCAGTTGTTGACGTTCTCGTAGTAGGGCTCCGGGCGCAGGAAGTTGGCGTACCCGAAGAAGACGCTCCAGTGCACGTAGTTGAAGTCCTCGGCCTCGTCGCTCTCCCCGATCGTGAAGACGACGCCCTCGGGGAAATCGGTCGGGAAGTCCCACTTGGCCCAGTAGATGCGGTACTGCTCCGGCTGCAGCGGCGTCGACGTGTCAGGCGCATACCCGTGCTTGTACTCGCCCGCCGACTTGTCCGGTACCCCGATGCGCCACACCTCGCGGCCGGCGCTCTCGGGCTTCCAGCGGAACTGGCGCGCCTTGTTCGCTTCGCTCCTGGACACTTCGACGTCGTCCTCGATGAACCAGCCGAAGACGCCGTCGGCGTAGACAGTCAGCCTGTACGTGCCCTCACGGACGCGCGGGATCTCGACGGCACCCGTCGCCGGGTCCACGTCCGCCCAGTACTGCAGGCTATTCTGGTCGAAGACGTTGAGCTGGAAGTCCTGCCCGTTCTCCGAGAGGACGGCGATGGGCCTTTTCGCGCCCTTGGGCAACTTGATGGCGGCCCGGAAAGTCGCGCGCCTCGAGCTGGGTGCGTAGTGCGGCACGTGCTCGGCGATGCTGTCATAGAACTCGGCGTTCCACTCTGGGTCCGCGTACTGCGCTGCGTCGGCCCTGAGCTCTGCCAGCGTGGTGTCCGGCCCGCCCTTGTTGAAGTGGTAGTACTGCGGGCCCCAGATGCGGTCGAAGCCGTGGGTGATGTTGGGCGTAGGGGCGCCGTAGTGACCGCTAACCATATAATTATACTGGATAGGTGAATTGTCAGCCATTGCCCAGTTACGAGTTTACAATCGTGAAAGGAAAGAAGCCGAGCAGTTGAGGCCCTAGTCATCATCGTGCTTAAGCGAGGTTATACTTACGACAATGCCATCGACTACAAGGTCCGCATGCAGCGGGCCTCCATAGTACGTCTCGCGGGTGTTGTGCACTAGCCAAGCACCGTACGTGTTGCCGTCCGAGCTGGTACTGCCGTCGGCGTACTGACCGTGGACGTCGTGGTCGCGCCACGCTTCCGTAAAGGTATATTTGGTAAAATAATCAGAGTACTGCTGCACATAGGCGTCGTCGGTCGTGTTGCCGAGGTAGGTCGTAGCGTCCTGCACGGTGATGCCGTCCGCGTAGGCCTCCCGGGAGGGGATGGGCGCCCAGTTGCCGTCGCTGCCGGAGAGGTGGGTCCACAGGGGCGTGTTGGGGCGGAAGAGGGTGCGCAGCTCGCCGAGCCCGCGCAGGAATGGCCGCGCCTCGTTATAGTAGGCAACACGCGTGAAGAGGTGCAGGCCCGTCTCGCCATCGCGCAGGAACCACCACTGCGCGATGGTCTGGTTCGTCTCGGCGTACCTGTCCTCCATCATGACGCCGCCGTAGGCCGTCCCCGTACCGTCGGCGCCCTTGTAGAGTTCGAACCGTTTCGAGTTGCTGCCCCCGGGGGTCCAGAACCCGCTTGGCACGCACGAGCAGTCCACGTACGGCCCCTTGCCCGTGTTCCCGCTCACGGGTCCCAGCAGGTCCTCCCCGTCTAGCACCACCTCCACCATCTGTCCATTGCTCTTGCTGACCGCCACGTGCAGCCGGTCGTTCTCCAGCACATACTGCGTATTCGTCTCCCTCGCGTCGAGGATCGCCGTCGCCTGGGTGAACAGGGCTGCCAAGGCGGCTGTCTTGAATCCGAAAGCGACCATTTTGGGCGGTTTGGCACTAAACTCCGTTCATATGCACTACGAGTCCGGGTTAGATACACTGTGTTTGCTTGTTCCGGACTCGTATCAGGTCGACTCGTGCGCGTTCGTCGCTCCTCGGAGCTTGCTGTAGCAGAAGAATGGTGCGTCCGAACATTGTGATCGCCCGGCATTCTTCCCATTTTATTACCACGGCATCCTGAGTTTCAGGCCGGAAAAATATGTCAGAAAATTTCCCAAGCGACATTTCGGTATAAATGAGCCCGACGGGCGATGTCATAGGCATGACGCTATATTCTGGGGAATGCGGGGAAAGACTCTTGACCCCAGGTGGTTTTGGTCTAGGCCGCCGAATCAGAAGTCCTCTCCGCGTCGGCAACGTGGAGGCGCCGCTTGCTAATGTAAGTATAGCCGCAGGAAGCTAGATTACCGCATCAGCCGAAACGGCAGAATTGCTGTTTTGAGGTTTAGTCCATTTGATATAGCTGAGCACCCGCGCGGCGTTAAGTATCATTAGGCCGTAGGTCATGCCGTAATTTAATCTTCGCAGCTGATCCCAGGAATTCGACCGAGGAAATTTGAGGATAACCTTTTAACCATACGATCGGCTCTAAGCAAGATGCATTAACTCGGATGCCCAAGGTCTTCCCACGTCGCACTCTCTCGCGCGGCAAGCATGCGATTGTGTTTAGACATGATAGCACAAGCCGATCCACGATTGCCGTGAATGGAATGGCAGAGGGATCAGGGAACAGACTGAAATCGGCTGTAATGATCATGGTTGTCGCGATCCAACGTGGCAGAAATGCAGCACACAGTTGCGAAAATCGCGTAGAAAACACGTGAGAAGAGCTTTCTTACCGGCAATGTGTTTCCTTGCTCTAAAGCAGTGCAGCTATTCATCCATGGGAAGAGCATAGTCTCGAACTTTCCTGCGAAATGAACCCCAAGGAGACGGGCCAGCCTCCCATTGAGCGCGCCATGCCTCAATCTCCCAGAGGCTATATATAGGCTACGACGGCTTCCGAAATTGGTCAGGCGTCATGGACATAAGACAGGGAGAAGCGAACCTCATTTGCAAACAGACAAATGGCTCGATTCTCGTGCTATTCGGCCTTTTGATGGCCACCAAAGCCAAACGGTGACGACGGGTAGCGCGAGGCGCTGTCAACAAGCCGGGATCCCAAATGCCCATCGTAGATCGGCCCGGCACCCCTGAGACCTCACTCATACCCCAAGTTCTGCACTTCGCATATCTGTGTCATATAGACAAGTGTGCCGATAGACTGTCACGCCCGTCAGGGGAGCCTAGGCGCAGCAGAGATGATGAAGACCAGGCATCAAAACTCCTCTGGCACTTGAGAACATAGATCTCGTGCCCCGGCTCGTGACGCCCTGGTAGGGTCCGTTTGATATCCGCAGCTCTTGGCTCAATCTGCCAACAGACTAATTTAGCCTCCAAATCGCTTTGCGTGCCCCAGATGACAAAAAACAGCTCCGGCCAGATCATCTGTGTGCCGTATATCATGGATAGCAGGATACTCGGGGCCTATCTATCAGGGCGGCTGAAATTGTGGCGGCATCATGGGTTAGCAATCACCGCCCCTCCTGAAGAACTTGCATGAGCGTGGCGCCATTACATTCACTCAATGCGGTCCCTGTTGTAGGGTTCGGCGGCAGGGTAGATGAATCCATGGTGATGGCACTCATCTAGGGGAACA
Organism: Monosporascus sp. mg162; assembly: GCA_004155945.1. Lineage (NCBI taxonomy): Eukaryota > Fungi > Ascomycota > Sordariomycetes > Xylariales > Monosporascus > Monosporascus sp. mg162. Next base: position 90,899 of record QJNY01000261.1, read on the forward strand.
CGTAGACACATTACCATTCCTAGAACCTGGATCACCCACTAACGCCGCAGGGCGTTCTGACGCTGAATTTGGGATAACTAACCACCGGCGGGTAGTCCATACCATGCGACCAAGTATGGTCAATGTAATCGATGGATTAAACTGGCCAGATCCATTTCAAAACAAGAGGACATTCCATCATATGATGGGAAGGACGAAGTCCTTCCAGTCTTCGCCCTGCATTTTTGCACTCCCGCCATGATCAAACGGGGGTTCCCGTGTACTTAACGGACCCCAAGTTTCAGCCGCAAACCCAAACCTACCATCCCACCATCAACGTTGGTTGGTGTGGGGTTTGCAAATGATGCCCGGTTCGGGCGGGCTTTCGCAGGATTCTCACATCGTTTATGGAACGTATGACATCACCGATACAGTCCCTTCCCGAAGGCGCAATGCCAGGCCCGCGCCGCGGGCGCAACTCTGCGGCGTACGGTCAGGCTAAACCTCGACGACCCGGGGCTGTTGGGTCTTTCCGGAAGGAACGCATGGTGGCATTCCAAGGGCCGGGCTAGCTGGCCGCTGCTATTGGTCGCGCTGTTTGGGATCGATACCGCACACAGCCGTGGCTGTCGCCTTGTGTCGGAGGTATGTGATTACGATCTTTCAGCCGGACGGCCTTTGAGAAATACTGGACGACACCCTTCCGGTGAATCTATAAGCTGATGTGTCGGATATATGAAACGGGACAACATGGCGGTTGTGACCGCCCCCATCGTCGTCGTCGTCGCTGATTCACCTTCAAATGTGACGTGAGACGACCCCGCAGCAGAGGCTGACGTGTGCAGGATAACTGAGCTCAGCAAGTGAGGTACGCACGCGCCGCGGCTATTCTGACAATGTTCCTGTACCATTGATATTTCGTGCTATTAGTTTTATGGCGGCGATCCCTTAAACAAATAACTGGGCATGTGGCATTTGGGGGATTCCCGCCGTCCCCCCACAAAATCTTACCCCGGGCTCACCTTAACCCTAACAATACAGTTCGGTGTTAGCAACCGAAAGGCATGATTTGCGGTTAAGGTCCTGTACATCTAGGTTTCATAGAACAGTTCCGAATAGGCTTAGACGCCCGTCAGAAGAGCCACCGGGTACGCGCGTTCTCTGCCCACCATCTCTGGGGGTCGACTAACCCGACTCAATGGTCCTCAATCATTTTCTCCAGCAAGGTCCTCCCTGTCATTGGGGTGGCGCCTGCTGCATCGGTATTTATTTACTCGGTAGCCGAGACCCGGTTTTCAACGCCATTCTTTCATACACGGATTTCTCAGGCACCAGAGAAAGTGGCCCGCCGTGGTGGGGGTCAACAGGCGGATATATGCCGTTTCAGATACAGAAGCTGTTTGGCCGAAACATTTCATGGGCCGCTTCCACACGACAAACTGGGACGTTAAGTAATAAGATCGTGGGGGGTCCTGCGGGCGGCTGCTGCTAGCGACACAGCACAAAACGTACAAGTTACGACCTGGTAGTCATCTGTAACAAATATCTATTCTCTCATATGTTTACGGGGATAGTCATAGATCAATGGCTGCTAGATGCAAGATGTGGCTTTGATTACGGGCTTATTAACGTCGCAGCGATCTGTCTTCATAGAAGCCATACTTTATCATAAATAGGGAGGTGGAGACGTAGGCGAAATGAAGATCGCATCGGGGCATCCCAGCAGCGCATCGCAGGACTTTGCTGCTAGGGGAAGGAATCTGCGCGTGGTTTTCAGCACCGGATGCAGGGGCCATCATACATATATACTAAGCAGGACCTCCTCCGTTGATGGACATCGTATACGATATTAAGAAGTGTTACAGCTTGGCACGCACCGATGTGGGCCGTAGGGGAAGCTACAGCAATAAGTAAATGGTAGTAGCTCGTACGCCCCACATTATTAATATGAAGACCTTAAATTTTAGTAGGCAGCGCCTCATCTTTATTCCCCATCTCAATATCCTGAACCTTTCCCCCAGGGATTGGATTATGAGCCTTCTCACATATGAGCGCTATAACAAGAACCTCTTGAACATTGGAGATTTACTTATGGATCCCGGTAGGGAACTGAAGTGCACGATATTACCATTCTGGTTTAGGGGCAAGTTAGTGCACGATGCCACAGTAAAGACCAGGTGAATGTGCACTGGGACTGTAATTGGAATTACAGATGATTCTCCATCTCAGAGAGTAAGGAACGGTCCATACTTCTTCTTACCCAGTAGCGTCTTGCGGTAGAGAGAGCACACGCAAAGGTAAACCCTTAAACGTACGGTGGACAAGAGGTCGTTGTTATTATAAAGTATATAGGTTTTTGTGGCCTAGGCCAGCGTCTATATGGTTCAAACATCCCGTTTCTAAATTCAAATCCTCTATCGATGGGAAGGCATGAATAAATGACCGTATCCAGCTACAAGAAAATCGTCAGAATGGTATCTTCGCTGTATAGTCCAACCGCTGCCAATCGCCAATGATCAGCCCTCTTTCGGTTCCTCCTCCCTCTAGGGGGGGTCCTCAACGCCGTTAAGGGATAGTGTGAGGCTCCAGGGCCCGAGTAAGCTCGGGGACGCCTCATGATCCAAAAGTAAGTCCTCGTTAAGTAGTTTCGCAACAATGAGTCGGAAGTAGGTGATGTAGTCATGTCTCCTTCGCTCGGCCTGATACTGGTCGAGGATGGCTCGTATAATCGTGGACCCCATCCATGCCCTATCCATTCCGCCTTAGATTCGTCTCTCATTACCCCCTGATGACCAGCCAGGGGCTCATCCAGTGGATCGGCTTACGGCCGCGGGAGGTTGATGGGAACCTCACGCAGAGCTCGCGTTGTGAAGTGAGCATTAGAAGCGGTCGGGCCCGGATGGACCGGATAAATCGAGGTCGGGAGATCCGGATTGGTGCCGTTGGGGTAGGGGAAAGGCATAGCAGCGGCGCCCTGGAGCATGATGGCGGCGACGGCCAGGAGAGCAGCAAAGAAGCGAGCCATGGCGGATGCACTGGTAGTTGAGTGCGCTTGGTAGTGAGTGAAGGGCGTAGGGCGGGTTATGGCTGAAAGGACTAACTGGCTGACAAGACTCGGGGATCTGGTAGGTAAAGAGCTTGCCTTCTCGAGAAGAGCTTCTGGGTTCGGAGACGCAGAACTCTCTGGTTCTTATAGGGATTCGTGGAGCCTGACAGATCAGAGAGCGATCGGTATTTGTCCTGGGGGTCTTCCCAGGACATGGGCTCCGAAGTCAACGCCTGTACATAATAGGCAGGATCGTTTCTTCCTCCGATCGATGCCTGTGTGCTCTTAGATAGGATCGGTACATGCCTAACTGGTATATCGAACCAATATCCCGCAGTTTAAGGCTGATGGATCGTCCCTCAGTCAATGTACCAGCGCGGCTGACAGGGGTAGTCCATCCCCTGTCTTGACAAGCCGCAAAGGTAACAGTCAGGGGTTCCACTGGTACCTGAACAAGGGGTAGGCTAGCGAACAAGCATTAGCTGCATGCCAATATATCTTCATTGAGCAGATGTAACCTTACCTCGCAGGTCGACGGTGGATTTGTGCTAGTTGATGTTGGTCAGGTTCGTCCTCACCGCGGGCCCTCATCCGGTATATACGGCATGTGCCAGGCATGGCCCCTCCGAAAGATTGCCGTTGTTGAGATTCCGAACCGAGATGTTCTCGTTCCTGCCTCCGGAAGGTCTTGCTCCCTCAAGTCAAGATATGAGTAAGGAGGCGCCGGATCATCGAGTGAGAAAGTCAACCGGTACGCATTGTCTCATGCAGCCAGATGCTTACGAGGAATTCTCGATCTGGTGTTGTACTGTGGTGAATACGTGTTGGGCTCGCATGCCACGTACCGTCAAAACGACCATCTTTCTCCCAGGAATCTCTGCATGTATTACTAGAATAGAACACGGTTTCAAGGTGGTCGACGGCAGAGTGGGGTAACACAACCATAGGTGTAGAATCGGGTCAATGGGACTGGGCGCTTACCGTTAGGGACTTCCGGGACTTGACAGGTTTCGATGATGGTATCAAAGCTTAAGCGTCGGTGGCTTCTACTATTCGCCACGCTAAACGCGAATACCGACGCCGAGATCCGCCCAATACCGATAGTCATGATACTAGTATTCTGGGAAGAGGGCCGCCGCTTGGCGCTTGTACAGGGTGCTCTGTACGGAGTATGGAGATAGTATGTACTGGCCTGACCTCGTAGCACTTGCATGCAAATCACGGTAGAAACGCATGCCCTCAATACGCCGTAAGAGGGTTACGTGAACGCAGATCGTTCGGAATGGCAGAGGGCGACCTTCTGCTGATAGGGAAAGCTGACGTTTCCAGTCGTGCAAAGTTTTCAGCCGACTGCCAATTCGGTTGAGCCTCCACTCGTCAGGCTGGTGGGCTTCGACAGGGTTGAGTGCAGAGATAACCATAAGCGGATGTGCTAATCGCCGTGTTGTTGGGCCTTAGGATTCGCGGAAATTAGTACAGTACATGGAATGGCCGCTTGACGCTTCCCATCAAGCTGAAGAGGACCCAGCGGCGACGCAAGAAATAGATGATGCTAGGTCGATCTTCACCGAGGGGAGAAATCAAGGAGCGTTCGCTTCTCTCAGAATCCGCCTGCTTCCGTTAATGGTATGAGGTATACGCGAAGAGGACGGACCCCGCCAGTACGAGATGCGCTATACACCATATTGGGAATGTGGACCACGCAAAGGGACACACCGAGTCACAGCTTTGGCAATTATCGACAGGAACGCCCAAATGTCGCAACGTATGTACTTTGTATTTCCGCCCCTTATGCGGCAACGATCGTCGGCCGACGGAACCGACTTCCTACAATAGCCCACGTTGTTGCCAGCAGCCAAGAGCCGCGCGAAGAGAGATGGCGCGAAAAGTGGTTGCGGTCCGTCTCTCCTTTCGCATCACATCGCATAGCATAGCATGGCATCGCGGTCGCGTAAGGGACCCCCATGCGACCGCTCTCTTCTTCTCTCTTATTGCCTCGAGACGTCTGCCATTGGCAGTAAAGAAGTGCAAATAGCGCTGCAGCGGCACGGACGGGGCGGCGCATTTCCAGAACGAGCGGTTTTGCGACTATCAATGGGGAAAAGGTCAACCGCGCTGACACTAAAACGCCCTATGAGGGCAGCCAAGTCTGGCGGCTTGCAGGGCGTTCTTGTCACCGTGTATACAAAGGATAGATCAGTTTACCAGCTGCCGCGTATCGCGCATTTCCTTAGCTGCTTAGCTAACCAGGTGAGTTAGCGGAGGTGAGTTAGCGGAGGTGAGTTAGCGGAGGTGAGGCAGGCTACGAAGGTCGACCGCAAAAGTATGCCAATATAAGGAGTCGGTCCGACAGTACGCCACAAAATACAGTGACGTACAGTAAAAGCGGGCTAGTGGCTGCGGTCACTAGAATAAGTTTCTTCAGAGGTACCTTTAGCACCCCTATAGCCCCCCCACGGCTGAAGCCCCTTACGCTATGTGTACTTGAACGAAAAATAACGTCTATAAGCCACAATCGAGACTGTGGGCCCGACAAGGTATCGTATCCGCTAGAGAGCCCCAAGGCGTCAGTACTGAGCAAGAATTGGTGGTGCTGACGCATCGTGGCCATCGAGAAGACAGGACAATAGTCAGGCTACAGGTCAATAGTCGGACTACAGGTCAACACGTCACCGCTGACCTTGGCTTGGAGATAAACAAGAAGCTAATCTACAGCCGGATTAAATATTCAGTTACACTGTATTGCTCGTGACCTCCATCCACTTGACTGGCGTGCATAAGGTCGCACGCTTTGAGCGCTGGAGGCCCGCGGTCTCCGGCACGGCCTGCCAGATAGAGTCAATATGATCGACGATGTAGCTGCTGAATCCACTGCGGCGCGCGCCTTGAGTTGGTCAACGAATGGGTAACTCCGTTCTAAGGTCGACCGTCACGGTCAACGACCTCCGATGACAAAACAGCAATTCACCGTCCGTCGACGAAACCGCCCGCTTTTCTCTCGAGTTTGATGGGGGGAAGAACTTCTACCCTTGACGCTGCGACGAAGTTCTTCCCGGCGAGGTTTATCCACGGGCACAATTTGTCCGGATTCTGTTGAGGTACGGCTACCATGCTACAGCTGACCTCTCCTATACGCCTGTCAAATGGCCGACTGCGGCGTATCATGCACTATTCTTTGTCAGAAAAACCACGTCCTCGCATATCAGCTCGCTGTCTTGGTTCTTATTTTGTCGGATGATGAGCTCCCGCCCACGAACGCTACTTAAAGGTTCTGTATTAACTTAGAGATGGTGAGCGGGCAGGATAAACAGTGAGTGCAAAAAGCAACCGGATATTCTGCTAGACCATATACCTGCACGTTGCATCTCCTTCTAGGGTAATGTTAAAGGTGCGTGTGATGCCCTTCAGGGGTACTGTTGTTTGTGTTACGCTAGCCGTCTCCTTTTGTAAATGCGGCTGTTGGTAGTCTGACAGCACAACAACACGTGTCACTAGAACATCTGTAACAGGGCTGATGACTTTTCATCTAGGTAATACAGTCACCTGCCGATATCGCCTCCCATCACAGGCAATCGATTTTCATTGTGTTGGTTTTCACTCTATAGTGGGAAAATATCAAGGAAAGAAAGCAGCCAGACTTTGGCGGTCTCGATCCACGTTCTCCTAGGTGGAAAATTCTGCCCTTGGCGTGTTGCAATATATCGGCCGAAGGCAGGTACCCCGATAGCAATGACTGCCGGCCTCTGTGGAATGTTAGGAGGCCCCTTAAGGGGTCAAATAATGCGATGGCGGCGCACATGTCAGCATCCTAAATCACCCCCTTCAAGTATAGGAGAACTAGCACAGCAGTATTGAGCTGCCTCGAGGAGACCGCTACGGAGCTATATACATGCTATCATCTCTTATCCATCACCTAGCGAGCACATTGCCGAGTCGCAATTTATATGTTGTGGCATTATAGCATCAAAGGTCACAGTGATGCGATGCAACGCCGGTAATTTAACGTGTATGCACGGCGAGCCCAGTACCGGATCAGGCGATAGGTAGGACATGATAACGCTATTTATGGCGATACACACGCAACCAGGCGCGCTTGGGCTTCTCGCTTAACTCAAGATGGATCGTCAATAGATGCGGATAGGCGTGATTCTGTCGTCGAGAAGTCAGCAAAGTTTGAGTTTCGGGACCTCGAACTGCCAGTTCTGTAACGATTGAGTTTCCCGAAAGCCCTGTGCTCTCCTCAAGCATAATCACATAGGACAACGGAGATGATAGAAACATCAATCGGAGGAAACTCTCTGGTGCCCTTCATCTGTCGTTTTGCAAAGCCAATCCCGCCAACATATCCTAACGGTCACAGTAATATTTTAAACCAATCCCCCAGCAGTCGTGGCAAGTGTGCGACTCAGACGCTCACTAACGCTCTCGACATGAATCGACCTCTTCTTCTATTCCGCCGCCGAAAGCATCGTACGAGTCATGGCGTGTATTCGTGGGCCATTCAATACTGCGAGGTCGGTTGATAGAAGACAACTTCCCCAATAACGTTAAACAAATGTCCAGGGAACGAGAAACTCGACACGACATCTTTGGAGACAGTCGTAGTCTTGGAGCTGGAAGCAGGCTCGAAGAACAATCCAATCTTCGATAGCCCAGCCAGGTTATCCAAGATCTCAGAAGGAGAGGCGAAGTGCTGCCGTCCGTATGCCACGGACAAGCTGCGTTCGTCCATGTCTTACTATCGACTCGAAAGCGCCCCCTGAGCGGAAGCCGGCCACGGAAGTTCTTGAACGCAGGATGTGGTTCCATTTAGGTGACAGGCTACGCGCCCCTTCGAGCATCCTGTATTTACTTGCGTAGGACCGTGACGATGGTCCCAGGGGCCATTTGGTGATGAATGAACCGGATACTTATGAAGGCGAAATACGATGGAGCAGCTGGTTTGTATTAATATCATATGCCACTACGCAAACCGACTCACCCACTGAGACAACCACCGCCAGATACCACGTTCTCAACGGTCCATCAGGAAGCTACCAAACGAATGGGGCGGGTATTTGAGATGAGATTTCGAATCGCTTTGCTCCACGTCACACTACCCTGAGACCCAATACAAGTCCAAGCTGAACCGCCAGGAGCATCAGGTCAAACGCGGCAAAGACAGCCACCGAGAAGGACCACAGGCCGTGCCCGGTAATGCGTAAACTATGTTTCTCTAGGGTCTCTGCAGCTCATAACCCGTTAGATATACGATAAAGTAACAATCCGTCTTCATAATTAGGAGGATACTAGCGACGTAGCGAAGAGCTATTAGAATAGGCGTTAGAATGGGGGTAAGACGGCGCACGTCTTCCATCTATATAGTGGTGCGTTGTCCAACCCCTAGGGCCGATAGCTTAATACGTAAGTTCACGGGTTTACCTATCTTTGACTCAGCTAGTGCTCGCCCTCTCAATGAGATGTAAGTAACCCCCTTTCCATATTGAACTTGTAACATTTGCTATAAAAGTCCCTGGAACAAGGTATACAGAGTGTCAGAATCGCCCATACAACTTATTAACTTGGAGAAGACATATAAACTATATGTGCGTAAACGAATATACGTTAATCTGAGCATGCCACCATACAAGCGTTTAGTGCTAGTAGTTATACTAAAATTATACAGTGGAAGCCAAGGCTATAACCGAGTCAACAATCCCGAAGAAAAAAGAATCAAGTAAACCCGACTCTGAGGTAAACCAAATAACAACATCTGGTATTTAAGACTAGCAGCAGGTAATCCAACTCTTAAAGTCTAGTCCTTCATCACGCTCAACGCTTGCGCATGACCGTCACAATAACTACACTTAATTAACACCATCGTAGCCTAGCGTAACATGACAAGGATGCACGCCTCTCATAATCCTAACGCTCATCCGCTCAATGGTATGATGCTACTCCCGTCGCTGCCCCTCACTACCCTCAGGCCTCGGCAGCTTCTCCGCATAGGCTTCAAGCCTCTCATCGTCCCCGGCCCCATCAGTGGCATCTCCCTTCCCCTTGTCACCCTCGACAGCGGGAATCTCAACGCCCGCTGCAGCCGCGGTACCAGCAGCACCAACAGCAGCATCAGCATCAGCACCTCCGTCATCAAGCTCGGGCCCTACATCGCTCCGGACGGCCCTGAACTCCATGGCATCGTCGAGCTCCTTGCCCTTCTTCTCGAACTCGGCGACAACCTCGTCGCGGACGCTGCTGGCGCGGCTCACCTCGGCGCTGTCGGGGCTTTGGACGCGGAGGCCGAGGCCGCGCTCGGCGTCCGGGTTGACGACCCCGTCCTCGCCGCCGCCCGGGCCCTTCCAGTCGGCGGGCCGCGCCTGCGGGACGCGGTCCCCGGGGCCGGGCTGCTCGATGACCTCCCCCTCCGCCTCCTCCTTCCCCTTGGCGACACCCAATCCTGCCGCTCCCCCTTCCTCTTTTCCTACCGTTTCACCCGCTTCTGCGGGAGGTTTTTCCGAGGGCGCCGAGACGCTCCGCCACACGATGGCGATGCGGTCCGCGGCCCGCGTGCCCTTCTGGCTAGACCCCTTGATGCCGTCCATCTTGTCCCAGTCGATCTCGAAGACGCCCGAGTTGTCGGCGTTGCCGCCTTGCTCGGGCCCCCGGCCTTCGAAGAACGCGTTGAACCACACGTGCGCGACGGCCGTCACCATCGTGAGGCCCATGGAGCTCGGCGCGCGGTTGCGCCGCTCGAGCGTGATGTTGACGTCGCTGTTGGGCACGCGCACGGGGGTCCGCGGCTTGAAGATGACGGCGCGGCCGCCGGGCTCCGAGGATGACGACGAGGTGCTGTTGTTGCTCTGGCTCTTGTCTTTGTCCAATCCCGAGAGGGATGTCGAGGACGAGTTGGCCGAGCCGTCGGCGCTGGGTTTGGATGATGCGGGCTTGGGGTCTCCTGAATCCGCTGCGCTGCTGTGCGTTTTTGACCGTGCTGACGGGCTCGGCGACACCTTGTTGATCAGCGTCGAAGCTCTCTTACCGATGTTCGATTTCGTAGAGGATGGCGTTCCGGCGCGCTCGGGAGGCGACTTTATCGTGTCGCTTTCGTCGCGGCGGCTATCCGGGTCTCTGGCCTCGTCCAGGACGTCCTGTTGTTCGGCGACGGGGGTGGTGTTGTAGCCGACCATGTCGTACATCATATCCAAAACTCCGGTACCGCCGGGCGCGTCGCCCTCGATGACGTGGCGCTCCCCCTTGGTGAAGGTGTGGAGGATCTGGATGCGCTTGCCCTCGTCGGCGTAGCCCTCGATGCCGAGCTTGACGCCGTTGCGCAGGCCCCAGACGTGCACCTCGACGATCTCGACGGCGCGGTCGACGTACCGCTTGCCGTAGCGCGCCCACCGCTCGACGTACCCTACGGTCCGCAGCTGGCTCGGGATGGACACGCCGGCCCCCATCTTGGGCCGCATGCGCCGCTCCGTGAACCGCGCGAGCGCCTGCTCGGGCGTCCACCCGCACTCGGCGATCAGGTAGCTGCACGCGATGGTGCCGCTGCGGCCCTTGCCGGCCTTGCAGTGCACGACGACGACGCGGTTGCTTTTCTTCTTGTTCTCCCACGCATCGATAACTTTCCCCACCAGCTTCTTCTCTTTCTGGTCCGGAGACGCCCCGCCGCTAATCCCGTCGGCGTCGAGGTCGTTCCCGTTGAGCCAGTTCCGCATGCTGGCCATGATCATGGGCACGAGCCGGAATGGGGGAGGATGGTGATCGGGCCAGGGGTAGTGCCTGATGCGGCCGTACACGAGCTCGTCGGGGTAGCCGGTGCCCTCGGCGCGGAACTCCCATATAGCCCAATTGGGGCCATGCTTGGAGTCTAGGAAGGCGACGAGTCGGTCGAGGGGATTGCGGTATGCGCGTTGGGGGTATGTCTGCGAGGGACCGGATCTACGGAAGATGGGAAGGTTAGTCGGCTTCTCTGTCAGGCTTGCTAGTCTGCGTAGCAAACGGGAGACGGAACAACGACTAGAGAGTCCACATACGTAGCGATGATATTATCCGTCACGTAGCAGAGGTCCAGTCCGGCCTCTGGATGCCTCGCGCGAGGACCGGCAATGATCTGGCGTAGTAGAGACGCCATTGCAGTGGTGGTTCAGTAATCTCAAGAGAAGGTACTTGGCATTGCGGAGAGAGTGTTGACAGGGGAAATATGTGGGTGGTTACGGATATATCAATATGGAATTTCACAGATCCAATTAGCAGAAAGAATCCCCTCAGGGTGTATATGCGTGATGAATTGTTGGTTCCCTCATTGCTCGCCGTTGTCAGTGCCCGTTAACCTGAGGGGGGCACCCAAAGTTAGTCAGTTAGTGCCCTGGTTATCTGAGGCAGGCGGCCTGTGATCGCCACACCTGTACGTCATGGGGTAGGTTGTAGTATTGTCACGACGATCAGGTACTAAAAAGGGTTAAGAGGAGCGATGGTTGTTATCAAAAGATGCTGTCTGAGGGAGATTGGTCTAGGCTAGGGTAGGCACCGTATATAGTATATATATAATATATACTGTACGTCACGTGATGGGTCTACAAGGTATAGAAGATGGAACTGTGGCTAGTGAGATCTGTCGTGTGGCTTACCGTAGAGCTTGCCATTGGGGATGTGGCTGATACTGGCCAAATACCAAAAAACATTTACCAGAGAGCATGTGACCGCAGACGCCTTGAACATCATTTTCGAACAAATACGCACCGTACACATTTTGTTGGCCTACGTAAGCAACCTGGAATGGTAGCAGCCCCCGACAAACAGACAGTAAACAGAAAAGGAGAGGCCCGCGCACGGTAGAGCATTAGGCCTTGTCGGAATTGACAGACATCCCATATTTTCCCATCGAGTCAACTCCGGTGCAACCAAAGAACCGTCGGGCCACTCTGTAGAACTCTGCCACCCTCTGTTCTGAAACTCCCATCCCCACGCCGAGAGTGCCGCATCAATCACGTCCCTCTGGTCCAAGTCCTCGTACAGTAACTCATCCTGCTCGGGGAGTATATATCCTACCTCCGATATGCGTCACACGTGCTCTGTCTTTCCGTAACCTCCAGCTCAGCCTGACACGTATGCGTCTTCTCGCCGTATCACCGTCCGGCGTCCGACCGTTGCCAGGAAGAGACGTAGGAGTCCCATCGTTCTGCCGTCCCTTACGAGGTCTTCTTGGGGACTGCGGAGCCGTTGTTCACGTACTTGCTGACATCCGTCATCGCGTGGAACTGGCGGGCACCGTTCTTGACACCCTCCCAGACAGACCGGGCAGCAGGAGGAGTCGTCTGGGCACCGACAACCGAATCGACGTGGGCCTCGAGGTTTCCAAAAGCCGTCTGCACATGGTTGCTCTGGGCGTACCGGGCACGGATAAAGGCCGTGTACAGGGCGAACAGGATCCAAGAGCGGCGCTGGAAAAAGATAGCAGCCAGGAGTAGGCGGACCCAGAGGAGGATCTCGAGGCTGGAGACGACAGACATAGAAGCGTCATAGTAGCTCTTGACGAAGTTTCCAATCGCCTCGGCAAGAGGGTTCACTGGCTTGGCGCCCGGAGAGCTACCTGCAGCAGCCGGCTTGGTGGGCTGGATCGTGGGAATCAAGTTCGCGCGGGTGTAGGTCGCGACGTGGAAGATAGAGTAGATGCCGTATGGCAGCAAGGCGAGAGGGTACTGGGGAGAGAGGAGCCAGACCAGCGCCATGGCTGGATAAAATGTCAGCCGCAACGGTCCGAAAGGGACAGGGTGGAACAAACTTACCTAGATACTGAACGTTCTCATCGGAGAGCAGCCCCACAATACTGCCGGGGTATTTCGCGCCAACCTTCTGTCGTGCGCGCCATGTCTTGTAGACGACAATTCCGTACGTCAAAGCTGCCGAGATGAAGGCAGTGCGATAAGTGAACTGGCCGAGGCGGCTGTGGTAGTTGAATGAAATCCACGATAGCGAGTAGCGGAACAGGGAGAGGAGGAGAGTCAGATGGCTATAAGCAAGATATAGTCAGTTAGCGTTCGCGGCTCTTGCCGGCTTTAATGGTCTGCATGCCATGTCTGCTGCATGCCGCGTGTCTGGTGCGTTGTCGTGTGCTTGGGTCGGTAGTCAACCGAGACCAGGGCTAGACAGTAGAAAATTGAGAAAGCGCAAGAAGGTGTCGAGTTATTCGCGTCGGAGCTACTTTCTGAAAATGCAAATAGATAGGAGACGAGCGACCAACTTACCCAGCGAACCAGGCGAACTGCAGAGTCTTCACAAGCTGTAGAAGCCTCTCGCCAAGTGGCAGGTCAGGCGACGGAGGAGGAGCCATTGCGCAAAATTTCCAATACTCGTCTGAATGCTCCAAATATGCACGTGCTGCCGAGATTAAAAGAGTATAAAGAGGTTATGTCTCGGATAGAAAGTAGATAGGTTTTGAGGGTGGTTCTGGTTTCTCGAGGAGGACAACTACTACTACAATGGGGGCAGAGGTCGGTCGGCGATGAAGTAAAATGGTGGGTGGATGGGTGAGTGAGTGAGTGGGTGAATGACGATGACAGCTTGCTTTGTTCCTAAACTTGTCTAACTGCATGTGGGTAAAGCTTGCTGTGTCATCCGTGAAGTCTTGTTTGCATCTGTTACGTCGGAATTTCTTGGCCTAGAGTGTGTGGCTGGTTCCCCGGGAATTTATGCTGTATAGCTAATTAATGGCATAATTTATCACTTGTTCCCCTGTCGATGCATGCATGCAGTTATTATTATTTTCAATTAACCGGACTTGCCCCTTATGATGGATTGCAATCTCCCTCTTCTAAAGTTGGAGCCCTTATTACACTAATTGGCCCCCAACTCAAGATTTGTAGCCTACAACCAGGCGTCTGGAGTAACGGGACAAGGCACTTCGCCTTAGGAACCTCGATTCGTGCTGTAGCCTGTAACCTATTCTTCGCATCCGAATTATTCGTACATAGCTTCTGGCAGATGCTAAGCTGCGTAACCGATGAGAGTCTACGTCACCGTCGGCTGTCAAGCCACCCCGTCGATCTAAAATCTCAAGCTTTCCGTCATCGTCCTACGCCACATCGGTGTAAGTTCTAACCAGTTTTATTACCCCACCATGAAGAAATTTACCAACCAACTCGTGCGCGCTTTCAAGCTTGTTATGAATGGCTTCGATGACGTTAGTCTATCATGGTGACGGAATATCGAGGAGTCGGGGGATATATGAACGAATATCGATGATATGGAGATTTTCGCACAGCACACGTAAGATGAAGTTGGCATATCCCTTTGACACCCATCACCAGACTCCAGAAGGCATGCTTGATAGTAAGCCCTTACCGATGAGAGAAGGTCGAGAACCATCCTTTACCGTCGCCATGGGTCGGCCAAGCCGTACCTACAGCTGATGACTACTACCTACACGACGGAAGCCCCCTTGGGCATCTACCCGCCCAATCATGTCTCAAACTGACTGGTAATAGTCGTGTCTTGTCTTCAGGGTTGGGGAATAAGCGGGCGCCTGGTAATGCCGGCCTGCCTGAGTGAGACGGAATCCTGGCGGATCGGGCCTTGTGCAACCATGTTCACTTGCCAGCCTCAGCCGCTCACCCTAAAATAGATCCAGATCTCTCCCAGAAGTGGTCCGGGCTGGCCTCTTCTGCTGCCCCCTTTGGGGAATTGAGCGGTTCTGTTGGGGTTGATTGACTGATTTCTAGCTCGTGCAATACTCCAGCTTAAAATGGATTGCCCCTGGGCTTCGCCTGATACGTCTGCCATTTTCCTGTGCCCCCACGGAGTATTCAGGTCAGGTGAGGTCAGGTCAGGTCAGGTCAGGGAGGGCCATAATATCGCGGATGGGAGGATAGAATAACAGTTCATTACTACTGAGTGTCGCTGAGGCGCTGACTTTGAGGCGCCTCCCGGTACCGGTACCGGTACCGATGATTCCATCTGTCCGTCATCCGCCGGACTAAACGTATTCGCGGATATCATAACGACTCGAGACTTGCTATTGGCTTGTACCGCTTGAAACCGAAAACGGTTCACCGTAGGTCGGAAGGGTAGACAATCGATAAGGAACCCTGTCCCTCACCGCAGCTAGAGCGGCTGCGACCAGTGAAGATACAGACCTTCGGGTTCATTCCGCGCCGATTCGTGTATGGTCGTGGGCGGACGAACATTTGGGCGCCCTTATTTTGCATTGTACCAACATCGGACACATTGTGATAGGTCAAAGCCATAATCGCTAGATCGGATAGGGGAGCCTAGGTCTTGTCATATGTGCCCTCCCCGACTCCGCTTTCGTCCGACGAGTTGAAGGATGGGGGTTACACCGACCAATCAATGACTACACGCTCATGGGTATTGGTTGGTCAGCTTTTTCGATAGTGTCTTGGTGACGAGAACCGTGGAGGGTGGACCCAGGAAAGGGAAAAGGAGGGGAGAAAAAGAAAAAAAAGTTAATCAGGAAAGACCGGATCGCACAACATGCAAAAACTGACCGGGGGGGTGCTGTATGGAAGGAAAACTATTCACCTCGGAATGATCTCTCCTAGTCTAAATAGTAAACGTTGCGCTTGAGGTGGGTGCCACGGTGTGAGGGGCTAAACTAAACCCTTTTGTCGCCCGCGATACAATGCTGGCGACCGACCGGCGACTCCTTTGAGAAATTGTGAGAGACCACCGACCACTACCACCAACTACCACTTCTCCCCGTCGTCTGCGCAGAAATGCCGACATCGTTGCTGCCGCTCGATGCCAATGGTTCCGCCCATATGTCGGCGGTGTCGCCATCGTCGCCTTAAATGTGACGGCGCTATCCCATGCACACGGTGCAAGTCGATTGGAGTCCGATGCCCAGGCTACGGCGCCACATCATCACCCAGCAGCAATAGCGGTAACAGTAGCAGCAGCAGCGGTAGCAGCAGCGCCAACAGGCCGTCCCAAGGTTACGAAGAAGCGGAGCCCGTTTCTGCGGTTGCAGCGGCGCCGGGTGCTGCTACTGCTGCACGAGAGGCGGTCGGTGACGGCAGCAGTCCTGGACGGGGAATACTCGCGCGTTTCAGCCCGGATCCCGTACCCGACGAAATGAGGACTGCTATCGCCTCCGACCCCGTACCGTCGCTATACACGGAGGCCCAGATCATCTTCGATGGAATTAACTATTGTAAGTCTCTCTCTCTTTGCCCTTCTCACCCCGTTTCTCCGTATTTCGCCCTCTCACGGCCCACCTACCGTCTTGGCTAGTCGTCGGGTTGTACGCTAACGTAATCATCCCCAGTCAATGAGCGCGTCAGTAGCGACCTCATATCAATCTCTACTCATTTCAATCCGTATCAGGTTAGCCTTCGAAGAATAGACACAATACCTAGGATATATGTCAGTCTGCTCGTGACGGCGGCGACCCTCCATAGGTCGATGCAACTGGATGACAACTTCGCACGCTCGTCCGCCCTAGTCCAGAGGGAAGAAGACATCTTCAGATTCCGGATCCGCGCTCTGCAAGATGTCAATTACCGGCTCAGCAAAAAGGACACGCAGACCAGCGATTCGACGCTGATGTGCGTGATATGTCTTCTGCTGTCGACTGTTAGTAGCAGTGTCTTCGCCCCCATAACGTTTCCGTTAGGTGCTGACTATGCCGTGCAGATGCAGCAGTCCGCCTACACGGATTGGAGGGCCCATCTAGAGGGCGCTCGGAGGATTATTCAACTGCGAGGCGGTATTAAGGAGATTATCACCAAGAACCCTTATTTCAAACCTCTGATGACGCTGTTCATCTGGTAAGTAACTCTGCCGTTCCCGCTTCTCGTGGGCCAAGTTTCTCACCGGGGATATAAAGCATCGATGTCATGGCCGCGACCACCACGCCGTCGAGGCACAAGTACATGGCTGTCGCCACGTCGATGGCATTACATTACTGGGAAGCCGAGCCTGGCATATTCCAATCCAACCTCGCCGTCAGCTCGCCTTGTCCCGAGGAGCTATTTCAGACGCTCATCCTGGTCAACTACCTGCGGTCCATCTCCCACAAGGATAGGTTGAAGTCGAGAAGGCAGTCGGGTACGCGGATGGTGCTGAAAAAACTGCGCTCGTTCAACCCCGCGGAGTGGGCGACACGGATGAAGGGGTTTAAGGGGGGGAAGAAGACGGGGGACGGGGTGGAGTTCGACACCCCGCTCCGGGGCGCGCGCAGCCCCAGCCAGTCGCAGTCCCCGGAGCCGGCTCCGCAACGAGGTCAGACGGGTTTCCCTGCATCCGATCATCACCACCACCACCGCCGTCGTCATCAACACAACAACCTCCCATCCCCACCGTATGGCACGCCACCCTCTCTGACCGACAAGTCCCCAGGCATCCCCGAGTCCGACCTGTGGCTCAACATCGCCGTCATTTACCGGGCGGCCATCACGCTGTACACTCTGCGGACGCTGGTGCTCGACCTGCGCGAGGACAAGGCGTTCCTGTACGAGGAGGAGCCGGACCTCGACATCATCACGCTGCGGCTCGACGCGCGGCAGCAACTCGCGGCGGCGCGGGCGCCCCTCTTCTCGGACCGCGCCAGCGCCCGCACCCTCGGCAAGCTCGTCTTCTTCCCCATGTTCGTGTGCGGCATGGAGGCGGGCCCCAACGACCGCGACCTCCAGGATTTTATCGCCAACGGCCTCGAGCGCGTCGGCCAGGCCTGCGGCACCTTCGGCCCCATCGGCGCCGTCGACGAGCTCCGCGGCAAGTGGGCCGCCGACGCTCAGGCCCCCAAGGGCACCCACGTGACCTGGGACGAGTACTTCGAGGGCAGACCCGACTTTGTTTTTGGCTTTTGAAAGGAACGAATTGAATGAATGGCGTGCGTGGCTACGTAATGTGATGATTGGGGCGTCGGAATCGGGCATGGGGGGAAGGGTGTATTGATATTATCACTTCTGTTTGCTCGGGATGATGGACGCGGGATACCTGTGACGTGTGGGTGGTGGCACCTCGGCCCGGCTTCGGGTTCTTATATGTGAGTAATGGTTGAGCGGGTGGATGTTCGAGCTATGGCCTCGAAGAAGATGCGCAGGACCGCTAATCAGGTGTGGATAGATGCTGCTACCCTTTCTGAAATATCATAAATTTATCCCTCGTGAAATTTTCGTCTTCAACTTGAGGATTATAGATGATCTCGTGGCTAGAGTTCACTGGTCATAACTAAGAGGGAACCTGCCGTCAGCACTCGCAGAACGGACTTAGAATACAACAGATGGTTGGGACACCTGTCGACTGACTCTGCCATGGACGGGAAGGGGGAGAAGTGTCGATGGCACACGGGATAGACTAGATCTCTGTGATTCACTGGAGATTTTCTAGAGATCAACAAGTCTACCAGTTAGGTCATCGAGAATGATTGTACGATTACACAAAGAGTCAATGTCACTACGCATTTGTCAAATAAGCAGAGCTTTTCCTAGATATCTCTACCTTTTAGCTTATTCTCCCCGTACCGGCCAATCTCCTGTTAAGCAACACGCAGGCTCACCTCGCCATGGCTACTACGACCGAGCAAGATAGGAGGTGAGTTCAAAAGCCTATGACGTGAAATCACCACCGCTAACCTTCAGTCGTTGAGCGTAGGCTACTAGCAAGCAAGCTCTTTTCCGATGTTGTCGTCAGATGCGGAACCAGGTCGTGGAATCTCCACAGGAACATTCTCTGTAGCCGCTCCGACTACTTCCGGGCTGCTCTGGCCGGCCCATTTGAAGTACGCGCATCCGCACGCCTGCCCTGATGCCTCCCGCTGCGAACCCGCGCTGACCAAGCCCATGCTGATCGATAGGAGGGGGAAATCCGGGAGATAAACCTACGCGATCAAGACGAAGAGACGATTGAACATCTCGTTACCTGGATCTACACGAAAAGTAGGAATACCGATCACCCCTCGGAAATCCGCGTTGCGAAATGACTTACTCTTTTGCTTTTTGGCGCCGCAGAACTACCGCGCACCGTGTCCTCCAACGGCAGAACGTGCTACGAAGCCGCCGTCGACCTGTACGTCGCAGCAGACTTCTGCCTCGTGCGGGAGCTGCGGGAGGACTGTCTCGAGGCTCTCAGGGACGGCATATGGCGACAGGCCATATGGGCACAGCGGCAGTTCCACGCGGCCCCCGACAAGGCCGCGTTTCTCGGGACAGGCGGCGACCTGAACAATCTGTTTAGGGGCGTGCGCGCCGCCTACGAGGCCGACTTCGGCGTGCTGAAGGACGTCTTCATGGACTTCATGCGCTACACGCATTTCTGGCCCGCGACCGACAGGGCGTTCCGGGAGCATCTCCTCGCCCGGGTGCCGCGCTTCAGCCACGACATCCTGCGGCGGATTCCTGAGCTCTGCCGCGACGGCAGGTATTGGCCGTTCGAGATCCCCGACGCGTGTTTCGTGTGCCGCGAGTCGGTATTCAGACGACAGAATGCTTATTGGGCTAGGCTCGGCAGTTTCGAGGGCCGGCTTATAGGGTTCTGCAACAAGTGCCAGAATTCGCCGTCGGCTGCATGAGGAAGACGAGGATGAGGAGAGCGACGCCGACTAGTTTACGGCTTCAAATTGAGTCTTGCTGGGGTAGGTCGGCCATCTTGGCTTCGGGTATCAATGGGTCGAGACGGGGGAGTGATGCAGCTTGACGTATGGCAATGGTTCTGGCGTGAACCCGGGATGAGGAGAGGGCCATTAACGGATGCTATTGGTTATTCCAGTGCGCAAAGGCGATGTCCCAGTGAATCATGCGACTAGCAACCACTTTGGAGCCAATACGGGTTAATACGGGTCAATACTACGGAGATGCCAGCGATCTCGGCGTTGTTACAAAACGAGCCTGTCCCCGCTCCCTCCTT
>QJNY01000262.1:0-110502 GCA_004155945.1 Monosporascus sp. mg162
CAGTCGTCGGATCCCGATGCCAGTAGTTTGGAGTCGTGCGAGAAGGCGACTGCCCCAACCCAATTTTTATGGCCCTCGAGCGTTCGTCGTAGCTGCCCCCTAGCTGGATCCCAGAGCCGGACGGTACAGTCGACGGATCCCGATGCCAGTAGTTTGGAGTCGTGCGAGAAGGCGACTGACTCAACGACACTTTTATGGCCCTCGAGCGTTCGCCGTAGCTGCAACTTAGCACTAACATCAAGGAGCAACTCAATAGTAGCATCAACGGTGACATCCGGTGGGCGAAGCATGGTTTCCGGTCTGATGGTGAACATTGATTGCCCCGCACTGGGCTCTAATACCAGTTGCAGGTTGAGTAATCCATTGCTGGCGATTTTCCTCCCCGCCGCTTTTTGGATTACATACCGAAGCTTTCCAGCTAGCTCCTCTGATGGGGTATCCCTAGAGCAAATCGCGACGCAGTGATGGACCTTAACGTGGGTGTCCTGTTGCTTAAGCTCGAGTATTAGGATGAAATCTCGAGAACCTTCTTTGTCGTGGCGTAATCGGACCAATGTTGGAGATATGGTACTACCGTCGGATTCGGTCGTCGGCATAATGACGGATCGTCCTTCGTGCCAGGAAGACCGGGGCACCACGTCAACCAGTTCTAGGTCAACGTCGGCAAAATCGCCATCATCGTAAGCCCAGCCCTGTTGATCCGAAATTTGCGTGTCGGGTCCGATGTCATTCTTGACGTAAATGAGCTCGCGTGGAGCATCAGACGTAGTGCTTAGCCGTAACACCGAGCGGCGTCCGCTTGGTCTGATATACTCATTAGCCCCCCCCGACGCGGCTTTCGCAAGGGGAATGCCAACTACTTGTTGGGCATTTCCCTTTGGCCCGCAATTAAGTAACCCAATTGTTTCGGTAGAAACGGTAAGTAGTGACAGAGAGATACGAAGACTGCCCCCAGAAATTTCGAGCAGGTCCAGATATGCCGTTCGTTGATCTCGGGGGACGATATCCCCGGAATGTGCAAAGTCGAATGGGGCGGTTGCAAGGAAACCCCCGGCCTGAGATTGTGCCGAATCGCCGGTGGATTTACCGAGGCCCCAGGCTAGGATGGAATGATCTCTTGTGCTCCTCATAATCTGCTCCTGCAACCGGAAGAAAGCCCGGTCTCCGCCCTCCCCGTATATCATCGGCATTGCTATGCCAAAGAGACCAAGAAGGCAATATGCAAGATCTTCCTTCTTCGTCGTCTGTCTTGGGGCGGCCCATGACATACGCTGCGCAACGCTTGCGGACTTTATATTAACACCACCCTTCAAAAACCGTTGGGGGATACCAGTAATCTCCTGAATAACAGTACGCAATTTCGCCTTGGCCCCCAGGCGTTGCCACTTCGAGCCGTAGAAGACTAAGCGTCTAGGTGCGAGGAGTTCTTGCAAGGTCCACCCCCTCCGGAACCACCGGCTTGTCCGGAACTTTGATCCGTCTTCCCGGGGATTTTGGCCGCCGGGAACGTCGGATAGATAGGCATAACAGACCGAGGCACGCTGGTACCATCGAAACATGGAATTGATGGCTTCGTTAAGCTCTACCAAATTGCTTTTATCGATACAACACGTATCGATCCAGATATAGCCGACGCGATCTTTCATAGCTTGCTGACAGCATCCCTGCAGCTTGACTGACCCAACGCCAGGCTTTTTGGTTATTCCCTTCTCAACATCGCGGAAGGTAAGTTCTTCGACGTCGCTGCCCCAAGTATGTGATAAAATGGCGTAAGAGGGAGTTTGGTGTTCAGGGAACTCTTCGAACTTTGATGTCTTGACGTTGATTAGGCGCATTGTGGTGGTAGGCGATCCGGAATACGGATGGGGATCGACCGAGAAGACTAGAGGACGAATTGGGGGGGTTTGGAAGTATCGGGTCAATTAGCGGTCAATGTTGTAGCCTACCCCGAGGCCAAGCTCGGCATGTCTGAGGAGTGTCAGCTCAAGAATGCCGGGATGGATCGGTGCTCCATGTCTTAACCCACCTCGTAGCTAATTCACGAGCTTAAGTCTCGGGACAAGGATGACACATGTTATCCACCGTCGGGTTTGCACGGGCGAGAGACGAGCCGGCTGCCCGGAACGGTAGGCTCGGGTTTCGTGTTGGAAGTTCGGGCCCTGTAGGCAGTCACCGTAGCGCGAATATCGGGGAGCGTGATCGATTGTGCTGGAACTTGCATTTGCTCTTACCATCACGTAGCTCTCTCCTGGATCGTGAACCCCGCATACTGGGCTTTGCTTGGGTTGGCGCCTCGCCAGCTGGTACCAAGTGCGCCCATCTGGCGTCATCGCCGTGGACAGCATTCTCCGCATGCAATGGAAACATGTCCCTGCGAGAGATGTTGCAGTCCCGGCAACACAAGGTATACTTAGCTGGGAGAGAAGGTGTAGATGGTATGAATGCGACGAAGCGGAATAGTGCAAGAAACGATTCTTCGAAATGATCGATACACAGGGTAGGCATGGTCAGTTTGTACCTTCCGTCCACCGCACTGTCTGAGAAATTACCCCAACTTCGGGCTGCTCTGTTACCTAGTGCTACGTCATGGTACCTACTGACATACTGCCAGTATGTGAAACGCGAGCCAAATGTCAGCCATTATTGGTTTTACCTGAAGTAGCGATGATTCGTGCCCAAAAAAATATCAAAAAGAGTGCAAGAGGATACCGATTTCGCACCTAACTGTAAGTAGCGACCCACTAGAGTACCCGGGATGACAAACAAGTAGAATGTCAGCGCCAAAAACGGCCTGGATGGTCTGTACCCCAAACTTTATTTTAATGCAAAAGGGGTGACACCGATCTTGCAAGCATCTGTAGAAGTACTTGCCGAAGGTGGCCAATGTTATTTTTTTGAGCGGCTCTACGATTATGGATGCACGATTATCTGCATCCCGAGGAGGCCCTCGGGTTCGTGGACAAGGATGCAGTAACGGAGCTTGAAGCTCGCGTTCCAGGGGAATAACGATGTCAGGCAAGAAGTGTAATATCACTGTATGACTGCCATCGTCAAAGTAGTGACCCACTAGAGTTCTTTAAAGCAGCAGCGAATAACGTGTCAGCGCCAAAAATGGCTTGTGTGGTCTGTGCTAGAGTTTATTTTAGTGCACGAGGGTGACACCGACTTCTGCAAACATCTGTACATCCTTTTCAACTAAATTAAGACAGATGGAATTTCTCGGGTCCAGCGCTGTGCCTCCCTACACCATGCGTATTCGCGATTCAAATAGTGACGAAATAAGAAGGCGGGCAAATTAGGCGCTGGGTTGGCGGTCCCGTCTTCTCCTATTAGGGGCAATACAGACGTATCGATCGACAGGCCCTTATGCGTGGCAGTTTGTGTATAATAGTACCCATGTTAGAATCCTTGCGGGATTGACCATGCATGTTTCATTTCAAAATCTAATGTTAGATACGGCACGAACAATTTGACATGGTATTTGTTGACCCGGAAATGGGTTGCCTACCTACCCTGTTTCCATGTCTGAAGACGCAACCTTCTAACATATTGTACAACCGGCACCATAACATTGTATGCGTCCGTGTTATCCATTTTTGATCGGTTACCTCCAAATCTTCGCAGAACCAGTTGTTGAGGACCTCACGTCTAAGCGTGACCACTTCCCACTAATACCAACAGCATTTCGTCGGTGGCGTTTCAGATCTGGCAATTAGGACTCCGTCTTTGATAGGTCGAGATCGAGTTGCGAGTTGAACGACTTCGCAGGCTCTGCTTATTAGGCAAACCCCGGCTCTTCCTCTGTCACAGCCCCAAACAGTCCATCTGGGGGTACAAACGTAGACAGCTTGGTGATGACATCAGAATATGTCCCGCAACAGGCACAGGATACTTCGCGGGATAGTCCGTTAATGGCCAGGGGTGCACTCAGAACGGCTTCGCGACTTTCCGCGGCTCACCGAGGCCCGTCTCCGGGTCCTTGTACTCTTTCCAGCTGACGGGGTACATGGCGTTACCGGCCTCGCTCGTCGCCATAATGACGCCGAGCTCGTTACTCGCCGTGGACAGGTAATAGTTAGCTTGGTCGCCCAGTGAGATCTAGAACCCGACGTCAGCTGGAAGTCGTCTACCACTCCCCCAGTATCGCAGTAATTACTTACCACCTGCGCCCTCACGATATCTCCGGGGCGGAAGCTCTCGTACACCTTGACGCGGTCCTTCTCCGTGGCCCTGACGTCCTGCACGCGGATGATGCCCTGCCACTCGCCCTCGAGCACGGTGTCGCCGACGACGAGGATGGCGACGGTGGCCTGGCGGGGGCTTATGCGGGTGACGCGGCACAGGACCACGTTGCCGACCTCGGGGAGGACCTCGCGCTTCTCCGACAGGCCGGACCGCGAGACGGACATGGTGGGCAGGCTGGCAGGATCCTGCGACGTGATCTTGGTCATGCGCTTGGCGGGGCCGGGCGCCTTCTCGGGCTGGGCGACGGAGACGGCGCCGAGCAGGGAGGAGTACAGGTTCGATTCGTGGATGTGCGTCCCGGGGCCGGCGACGTATTTGTTGGCGGGGCCCAGGAGCTGGCCGGGTATCGCAATCGTTTGCGCCATCATTGGGCGACGCCGGATTCGGCGAAGGGACTTGGGGCCTTGTTTTGGCTGAATCTACTTCGTTTCAAAACGGTAGGTGCTCACCACAGTACTTGGCTGAGCTAAGGTAACATTTTTTTTTTTTTTGGCAGTGACGAAATCAAAAGCTTCGGGTCCCGCGGACTTTGCACATGCAAGGGGCTGGCAAGGGAGCAGCGAAACTCACTAATACTTACAGTAAGATAAAAGGCGCTAGACTATTCCTGGACAAGGTGGTTCGACCCGGCTCTGCGGGCTCCCGTAGTGGACCCTTAAATCGACCCACTAAAAAGATGAGAAAGATGAAATCTCGAAGACCCCATTGGCGAAATTAACATTGGCAGGTTGGGCCCTGAGAGCCGCCAACAGAAAGTCCGAATACGCGTATACGCCACGACTTCACCTGCGGAAACTCTGCTTTCCGCTCAGACGATTTTTCTAGGGGGATTGGCTACGGTACAAGTAGCGACGGATATTTTTTCAACTCCTTGTCGTCTGGACATTGGCGATCTTTCATTACCTCCTATCCTTACCTAGGTTACAATTTGGTTTTAGTACCTGCCGAGTAAATTGCCCCTATAATTCTTACAGACGCCTTTTACACAATAATAATAATAATAAAGCTACGCGACGCACATCATGGCGCCGAAGAAGTCCAATCCGCCGAACTCTAAGTCCGGCAGTTCCTGCTGCAGCTTGACGAGGATCCTGACCTTCGTCGGGGTCCTGGTAGGCGTCCTGGCCCCCATCGTCTACATGCTCGAGCGCAATCTCGAGAGCTTCTACATCTTCGACACGGCCCATCTGCACGACCTCGCGCAGCGCGGAGTCAGCGCCCACCCCAACGACACCGCTGCCATCGTCAGCTACATCGTCGCCGAGCTGCATGAGAAATACCCCAACCACGTCAACCCGAAGCATGACGACCACGAGGAGTGGATGTTCAACAACGCCGGCGGTGCCATGGGCGGCATGTACCTCATCCATGCCAGTAAGTATCTCTCCTGTCCTGTCCTGTCTTGTCCTGTCGTATCGTGTCCTGTCCACGCACTCCAGTTATGCCTTTCTCTGTCGGAATGGCGTTCGCTAACGTGGGCGAAAACTAGGCATCACTGAGTACCTGATCATCTTCGGCACAGCCGTGGGCACCGAGGGCCACACGGGGCGGCACACGGCCGACGACTACTTCCACATCCTGACGGGCGAGCAGTGGGCGTACACGCCCGGAGACTACAAACCCGAGGTGTTCTCGCCCGGGTCCGTCCACCACCTGCCCCGCGGCTTCGTCAAGCAGTACAAGATGCCCGAGACCTGCTTCGCCCTCGAGTACGCCCGCGGCTGGATCCCGCCCATGCTGTTCTTCGGCTTCGCCGACGGCCTCACCAGCACCCTCGACTTCCCCACCATGTACAAGACCGTCGTCATCACCGGACGCGAGATGATCGGCAACCTGCTCCGCGCTAAGATCTGAGGCGGACGGACTGACTTACGGATGGGTGGGTGGATGAGTGAATGAAGGAACGAGAGCTGGGTATAGTCGATGGGCTTATCTCTTGCGGTGTCGGGTTGGGCGGGAGGCGGTGTGCTCCGGGATGCTGGGTAGAATGGGTTGCTCCTGGCTAGCTGTTCTAATAGAGATTCCAGGGGCTGGGTATATATAGACTGGGCGTCACCTGCCTAGAAGGGCTATTATGCATGGACACACTGTGCCACATCGCAAACGGCCCTTCTGGGCATGCTCCAAAATGGTAATGATAATACCCGAATAGAGCGTGTATACCCGACGTTCAGCCCAGAGTTCAATTGGGAGACATTTGTACCACTCGCCGTATCTCGTCGGGTGCTGCGAGGTCACACAGTGAACCGGTCTGGTCTGTGCTTTCGATGAAACAGGTTTTGATTAACAAATCAAGATCAGGCGAAACTGGTATTTAACGGGACGCATTTCCGTCTGGGGTTAACGTCGAAGCAGACGAGTTACTGCTGAGACTGTATGGCACCCGAGGAGGTACTGGCCTACACTACCTAGTATTACCACTTCAACAAGTGCGCACGTGGCTGACCAGGTGTACTTCAGATGTTCTGAGGGCAAGTCGAGGGGGCGTCCTTTCGACAATAGGGATACGATGCTCTTCTCATCATCACGCCTAGGGCCTGGGGAATCGGGGTAACCTCAGTTGCCGGGGAGCGTCGAACCGGAGCTTACCTACCTCCTATTACCCATCCATACTCTACCTGCGTACAACAGCGCGGCCTCAGCTAGAGCTCTGTGGACTGTTAGCAGCTATCCCGTCCGATGCGAGGGGCATAGGGAGCTCGTGTGTGTGTGATAGCCTTCTTCCTCAGAAAACACTACTACATTTCGGCATCTCGACTGGCCGATCCGCTGAACTCGGTTCCTATCATCATAGGGAGCTCCGGTTGATACGGGACTGGATAGTTCAGGACAGGGACTTGCCTGCCTGCCTAGGTATGCACCCATGCGTGGCCGTGTCCATGCGGTGTCCGAGTGTTGGTCTTGTCTCAGTGCTAGCAGAGCAGGAACGGGCGAGTCTCGTGGTAGGATCTCCCTAGAGATGTCCTTTATGGTTGCCATATATGCTAGCTATTTGGAATTTTTCGATACCGTGACTTTGCCCCAGAAGCCGGTAGAAATGGAATGCCGTGCTTTCGAGCTGGGTAGGCGGTATGGCTTACTTTCTTACCCGTCATCCAGGGAGCAGCCCGAGGCTAGTGTGAAGATTGGTGCATGTACAGCGAGAGGCTGGTTATGGACGAGTTGGGATTTCGAACCATTTACGTGATAGCTTGTGATGAGCAATAAGTACATAACTAGCAGAGCTTCCCAGTCACACAAGGCCAGGCAGACTCTGCGTTGGCCTAAAACGGGGCTATGCTTCTTTGCAGTCCCTTCAATCCACCTAGCAAGCAGGCGCGGAAGGAAACCTAACAGTCCTCTGCAAGCTCTCCCGCGTCTCCTTTGAGGGCAATGAAAAGGCTTACGGCGGCCTCACCGCGCATATTTTATCATTGGGAAGCACCCCTGCTTGCCACGGAATGAAAGTCCACATCTGGATTTCAAAACGAGCCCCTGTCACCCAGCCCAGGGTACAGTCTACGCAGAGAAGAAAGCACAATGCCACGCGGCTATTGCTTTGCTCATGGGAGAAAGATAACCTCTCTATCCCCTTTGCTACGAGCCTCGAGCTATGCCCAACTAGTGACCCCAAGACCCCATGCTCTCTTTTTTTTCACACCCAATCTCCGCGGCTGATTCTCCAGGCTATTCTTCAAGCAGACGATGGAAACTACTCCGGGACCTTAGTTGTCCTATGAGAGCCGCGGTGTAGAGCTTGATGACTCTAGGTCTTTGAGGGGAAAGCGCCGTGTACCTAGTATCCTATCCGTGCGGAAATCCCAACGCGACTACTAACCTGCCTCCTAGCTTCGATCGGCAGTGCTTGGGTGATGAGTACCAAACTCCCTCAGAGGTCATCAAGGCGAATCTGCCGGGAAGATTTCTATGTACCTAAGCTCCGACTACTTAGTTTCGATGTGCAGTTCTATCGGAGGCTCTTGGGTTCTAGTCACTATAAGGGGTAGGCGTCCTTGGTGTTCGGCTAACGTGGGATATTTTGTAGCGATCACTGCTACACATACCGCTCAGATATGGAGCCAGGTAGGTGAGACAAAGCTCGGAATAGCTACTACAGCCAGTCGTTGAACTTCGGGCTCGCTCGCCTTATTGAGATGCAGTAAAGGATTTGTTCGGCTGCCCATGGAAGAAGACCAGAGGTAGTGAGAGACAACATAAATCCCGGAACTGAACCGAGGACTCCGAGGTCATATAGACTCTGCCGGTCGGTGATACCGACCATCATCACCAGAATACACGCATCACCCACAAGTGCCTGGGATCTAGCTCCTCTACATCTTCACTGCACTCTACTGACTTATCACTTAAATATAGCACAACTTGAAAGGTTGTTCAACAGAATCTTGATTGACTTGGTATCTGACGTCGACGGCCGAAAGGGACGAGGTCGAGTGTACGCCAAGTCCCCTTTCGCGCTCGCTCGTCAGCCGGGCGGGTATCAGTACATAGGTCTATGTACGGTATGAGAGGACGATCGATGCTCGCTACCACCTTCTATGTAAATGAACAATATGCCGAGCACGAACTCCGCAATGCATTTATAGTGAAGAAAAGTAAAAAATAGAAAATAAGAATAGATTAATAAATAACTAAGAAAACCCATCAGTCGTCTCTAGCAGCAGGATAAGTGGATGGCAGATCTGGCAGACGAGCAGAAGAGAAGCGACATGCTAGATGTGGCTGAGACGCGAAGGGGGGTCTATTTTGCTGTCTATGGTAAGCCAGGCAAAATCGCTTGGCACTCCCGGAAACCTTCTATGCTCGTCTGCTTGGTAGTCTGCCTTCCACTGCCACACGTATGCCCGTCTACCACCCATCCCTCCAGGGAGGGCGTGTTCGAATGAAATTAAAGGCATCGCGGCCAGCCATACGGCCCTTGGTATAACCGCCACCATATCATCTCAGCTCTGCTTAGCTCAGCTGCAGGACCATGGGGCCGGCGAGCGTGATGTCGTCGGTGATGACGCCATCGGTGGGGCCGTCGCTCGTGAGGGTGATGTAGACGATGCCGGCGAGGTTCTGGGGCAAGGCGCAGCCGTCGGCTTCGGTGAAGGGGACGAAGGCGGTGCCGCCGGGGGCGGCGGAGTTAGTGAAGCCGCAAAACTTGGCGTCGGCCACGGCCTCACTCTCGAACTTCAGCGGGGTGCCGGAGGCAAGGGCGTTGACGCCCGCGGCGTTGATGGCGGGCTCGCTGAGCGTCAGCGTCGGGAACGCCTCGAGGATGAGGTTCGAGCCCTCGGGGCACGACTCGATGAAGGGCGCCGCGAGCGAGAAGATGGCCTTGGGTCCCAGGGGCGTGTCGAAGGGGGACGGCGAGGCGGCGATCCCGGACGCGACGCGGACGAAGGACTGATGGCGCGCCTCGACGGTGAGGATGGAGCCCGCGGTGCCGAGGATGCCGGGGGCGGCGACGAGGGGCGCGGCGCCGAGGTAGGCCGAGACGCCGACGCTCTCGAGCACCGCCGCCGTGGCCACCATGCCGGCGGCGTCGGTGAACCCGAAGTTGTACGTGCACGGCTGCACGGGCCGGAACCCGGCCTGCGCGATAGCGCTCTGCAGGAACACGACGTGCGTGTTCTCGCTGGCCCCGATGCCCTTCAGGTCCTCGATCTGCTGCTCCGTCAAGCCCAGCGCCGCGAACTGGTCGTCCCCGAACTGCGCGAAGCCCTGCTGGTAGAATGTCGCCTCGAGCCACTCCAGGGTCAGGGCGCTGCGGTAACACAGTCAGTAACGGTATTTCTGTGCGTATGACGGAGGTGGTAGATCGTTGGAGCTTACAATTCGAGGATATCAATATCTGTCAGGCCCATAGCCTCGGCCGCGGCGTTCTGGCGCTTCGCCAGGTCGTAGATCTGCGTTTGCCTCTCGGTGAACTTGGGTTGAGCCGGCATGGCGCTGGCGACGGCGGCGAAGCCGGCCACGGTTCCTGCTATCCTCCTGATGGAAGGCATATCGTCTTTTCTTTAAAATTAAAAGTACCGGTGGGTATCGTCTCTCTTTACTTTTGGGGACCTGGAGATCGCGACGGGGAAAAATATCGTGGTAGAAAACGAGTGACGTTTCGAACGAAAGACAGGCTAGCTGTTGGTATAAAGTCCCCGGGGACGGGTATTACTAGAATCAAAGGGCCGAATGTAAAATATCTTAAAGGAGAGTAAAGACGTTGATCCCAACGAAGCAGACCAGCGCTTTCGGTTCGGAGTTGGACACGAAGTAAGGGACCTGAAGGACGAAAGGGATAGAGGAGAAGGACAAGAAGACGGCCACGGAGGGTGGGAAACAGCATCTTCATTAAAGCCAGTCACATCCAGAGGGCACGCACAGCGTGACGGGGCAGGGGGGTCACGGAAAGAAGGCAAGCCGGCCTACAAACTAGATCTCTATTTCCCCAGCAATCTTACCTTAGCCTCGTGCAAGGGATGATGAGCGCAAGTCGTCGCAGGCGCACACGCTTCTCCGTGAGCTACCGGATCCGAGCGGCAAAGAGGCATCAGGATAGGTGGGATCGCCATGATTCCGATTATCTTAAGGCTCTGGGGTTGGACGGAAGAGGTTTAAGTCGACGAAGGAAGAAGTTAATATGCCCCAGAATGGGCATTGAAACCAAAGATCTCAAAAGAAGCTCCTTTTCGCACCAATCACGGAGGGAAAGAGGGGCCAAGGGGTTAGCTTAGATATCAGAGCAACATGAGATGAAGTTCGTCATGAGCGCCCCTCGTGCTCCGTAGCTTAGTTTATCCCGGGGTTGAAGACAGATGCAAGATCGACAGGGGTGAATAAGGCGGGCCCCCGAGAGACCGACGAGCTTAGTGCCTCAAGGTCGTTTCACAACGGTCCGGGCGGCGCGTAAGGGAGCGTAGCGGGGGTCGGACGGTGAGTAAGCCGACTCCTGAAACCGACGGGTCAGTCATGCTGCTTGGCTCACCCGAGTTTTCGGGAAATTCGCTCGTTTGCGTGTCTCTTTGATGCTTCCCCAAACGACCATGCTGGCATAGGCTCGAGGAGCATACAGTCGGGCACTATCCAAAATCGCCGAGCGATTTGTTTGATTTGTGCTTCTCGCCATTATCATGATGTTTTACAGTACGCAGGTACCTTTTTAAATGAGGTTGTATTGATCTAACCACGTGAGAAATACCTATACACTAAGAAGCAGTACCATGTAGAGGAAGGCCACAACTGATGCTCTGTAGGGCTAAGCACTGTGTGGTCTACTAGTAGGCGGGCCTGTCCAGCACAGGCCTCTTCAGCCCTGTAGATCTCCATCATATCTCTGATGTAGATCTGGCATCCGACACCGCACTTACGTTCTCGTTGAAGGACATGGCGATATTTCGTAGACCTCACTCACCTGAAATCGCTAAGGGGATTGTGTCGAAGGAAATACCTAGCTCGAGTTGCGCCGCGAAATTGCGACATCCAGAATGGCATAAGCTATCCCGGAAGCGAGAGAGACCCCGTTCACTACGGAGTGTAGAAACCTATAAGACGAGCTTATAAGACGGGGATGGCAATTCTAACATCACCACCACCATCTCTTTTGATGTAATCACCCCGAAGGTTGCCCGCGCGGAGGGCGGGCATTAAAAGGAGATTTATTAGTTACATCGTACGCCAGACGGATCGAAGCGTATCTGTCGCTCGCATTGTTTAAAGGGACGACGATGAGAGGGAGGAAGGGGAATGGGAAATCATGAAAAGCATCAAGACGAAGCACACATATTCACTCTATGTCGCGATCCGGTTCTGATAAAAACTCAGAGTAGATTGGGACAACTTCTTACCAATACGGGACCGGGCCTGGTTTTACTTTCATACAATACTACTTACCTACTGCCAAGCCGTCGGTTTCAGAACGCCGGCGGTTCAATGTTTGAAGACTCGGCACGGGCCTGGAACTGTACACTAAGCTAGACCCTTGATCCACCCACCACCACCACCTCCGCCACGTGCATCTGCCCTTGATAATTTACGTAAAACGCAAAAGCACACGATCAGCCGGCCTCGCTTAGCAAGGTACCCGCCTGTGATGATACCTATAACACGTTTCACTAGTAGGAGTGTGAGAAGGAGAAACTAGAGGACCAGGAACCCCGTCTCGGGATGGTTTTCAGATCCTTTATCATTAGCATTAAAAATTGAGAATGCCCGTTACCTAGACCCTGCCTTCTCAGCTCTGGCGTATTACTTACATTCATATCTTCTAAGAGATGTCGTTCTCAACCCTTATATGTAGTAAGTGGGCTGGTGATTGATCGTCTTGTAAAGCCGATGTAGTGGCCCGATCTATGGTCGTCTAACCGGCGATCCGGTAAATGTGATATACCTAGACCTTCTACACGTTATGTTCTAATGTGAGACAATGTGAGGTACAACCAGGCTAGAGAGGTCACACCTGCTAAAGCACGTGAGTGACAGTATCTGGTAAGGTTATGTTGTGCAGGGTGATTCCTAGCAGCTATTTCTTCATGTCCCTCTGTGGTCAAGAAAGAAGTCATGGTAAGACGTGTTATAATTTGGTGGAGAGTCCTTCGTATTTCCGAGCCTCGAGCCTAACAGCTACCTGCATTTATCTGCCAGCTTGACAACACGTTGTGTGAACACAATAAGAGATATATCTCAAATGTTTGACCCACAGCCTAGCAATCTAATACCTTCTTCACGTTAGTCGCCGTTCCTCCTCCCAGAAGACCCATCGATCTCCACCCCATTTCCTCGCTACGGCGGGCAGGACTGGCCATCTGCTATGAGTCTTATAGCGCGTATGGGTTGAGCGAACGGATCGTCAAGCAACTAGTTTTGGTTAGTATACCTTTATGACGAGTGACAACGCATGCCGGGTTTACTTACGGTGGGCTCTTCGTGAGATCCGTCTTGAGGATCACAGGGACTCTCGTCATTTCGGTGACATCCTGAATGTAGTCACCTCCAACCTCTCTCAGGGCAAACAGCTTGAGGTACTTCTCCTTGTTCGTCAGACGAGTCTCTACCGCTTCCACGACGGGCACTTGGACCTTGGAATCCGATCGGGTGCGGTGGAGGGTTCCTGCGTTCGATGTGGACCGAGTTGGTGAGCCGGGGACGCTCTGGGTCGGTCGCTCGGCCAGAGATGCGCCTGCCATAGCCTCGGTGATGTCCGACGTGTTATCGTCGTCATCGTCAAAGAGGGCATCAACGTCATCCGTAGACCTCGTGCCCGTTTCCGTCTGCTTCCGTGCTGCCTCCTCGCGTTCTTTCTTGGCCCTCTCAGCCTCTTCAGCCTGTCGGGCTGCAGCGATGGCATTCGACACCCGCTGTGACGCGGCCGCCTTGGGTCGTTCGTCCTCGGGCACGTACGCAGAGCTAGGCACGCCCTTCTCCCAGTAGAGCTCTAGCACTCTCTTCTCTTTTCTGAACTCGGCCTTCTTGAGCGGCAACTGGTCGCAGTGCACCCTCTTCTCGAAGCCCCACTCGGGGATTAGGACATCAAATGCTGATTCGTAGACGCAGACGACAACGCCTTCGCTGATCAAATCGCCGTTGACTTCTTGTCGCTTCTTGTCCATAATCCTGCATGATTCAATGTGAATGCTCTGTTCCTGAGCGTTCTGTGCCGACTCCTTCTTGGTGTTACAAGATTCGATCGTCTTGACTAGATTCTCGATGTCCTCGTTGTACTCGGGATTGTCCGAAAGCACCGCCTCTAGCTGCCGGTGAACGATGATGTCGGCGTAGCGCCTCGTAGGGCCAGTGAAATGAGTGTAAAGAGGCAGGTTCAGAGCGTAATGCGGCCAGAGCTGCTTGTTCGTCTTGCCGGCCACGAAGTACTTGGCACGGTTCATGCTCTTGATCAGTAGCGTCTCCATACCCTTGCGGGTGTCGGCGTCTTCGACCTTGAACAGGCTGTTTTGCAGAGTACCGCTGCTGGTGGTATCCATGTCGTACCCGAGCGCCCTCATGCGCTCAACGAACGTCTGTAGGCGGCGCGCGTTTGGCGGAGCTTGGCGTCGGAGCACTGCCTTATCAGGGAGACCTTCGACCAGCTTCTGGGCGACATGGGTATTAGCCTTGTGCAGGAGCTCCTCGACCAGCTCCATTCCGGGCGTCGAGTCGAAGATGTTATGTTGAATGGGAACGTTCTCGTCATCGAGCTGATGAAGGAGTCGGAGCGGGGCGATAGGACCCTCCGAGCCGAGACGGGTCTCACGGAACTTTTGCGCAACAGCGCTGAGGATCTGAATATCCTTGGCCTGAACGGCATCATGCTTGAAGTCAGCCTGGTCGGCTATAGCATCATCGATTTCCTTGAGGGACAGCTTTGCCGCACTTTTGATGATGCTTTTCCCGACCCACGCGTCGCCGTCGGCCACAGCCCCAGTGTGAGGGCTCACACGGAAAACGACGCTGACCGTGAGCCTCTCCTGACCTGGTGTGAGCGCGCAAACCTCCGAAGCGATCTTCGGCGGCAGCAGAGCGCAGACTCGGTTCACCAGATGAACAGCTGTGCCACGCTTCTTAGCCTCACGATCAACCAGCGAGTTGGGCTTGACAAAGTGAGTGACATCGGGCACATGGATACCGATCTCGATCTTCCCGTCGGCCTCGGTCTTGACATGGATGGCATCGCCGAGCTCCCCGGTGCCTGCCAAATCAAGAGTGAAGGTCGTCTCGTCGCGGAAGTCGCGGCGAGCGTCAAGGGCGGCTTCATCTTCCTTTGCGAGCGACCAGTCTTGAAGACCGACGCTCCGCAACACGGCATCGGAAAATTCATCCGAGGAGAAGTTGTTGTCGCGTAGCAGAGCATCGGTTTCGACCTTCAAGTCGCCCATCTTGCCGAGCTGCTCGACGAGGGTGCCGAAGGGGTGCAGGGATGTAATGGGCCAGCGCTTGATGCAGGCAACGAATATGCGGTCGGCATATTCCTGGTGCTTCTCCACGAAATCCCGTGGCGCCTGTTCCGTGGGGATAGCGATCAGAGGAACACGCTTATCGGTAGGTTTGAACCACACAATCTTCGGCTTCTCCTGCTGCTTATTCTCGTGAGACCGGCCACCATCCCTAGCAGCCCGCTCCGCCTCCTGCTTCTCCTTTGTGGCTTGGCTGCTAGGTCTTAGTAGGCCCAGCGTTCCAGAGAACATCTGACCGGCGACACGTTCGACGACTGCGACAATGTGGCCAGCGTACAACGGCTTGGATTCGTCGCTGATCTCTTCTTCTTCGACGAGGAGTAGACTCTGTCCCTCCACCTCGACATCATCATTCTTCTTCTGGGTAGGTCGCTGTCGCAAACTGCCACGTCGGCGGATACTTCCGTCGGCGGCGTTTACATCATCACCGTTGGCAGAGCTCGATTGGGCGTTGCCGTTAGTGGAGCCAGATCGCGTATCCGTGATATCCTTTCGCTTCTTCTTCTCTTCCTTCTCCCGTTTCTGCGACCAAACCTCGTCAACATCGAGGAGCTCGACCGCAACCAGGTCCCCTTCCAGGGCCCGGTTACGATCCTTGCTACCGCAGATGAAGATATCGGCGTCGAGAACGCCGTCGGCGGTAGTCACGTAAGCATCGCTACGGTTCTTCTTGTTAACTCGAAGGATACCCGAGACGAGCTGACCGTCCCCGAGAAGGGCTGGCAAGGTTGCCTGGGGAAGATAAGGAGTGAAGAGCGTCTTTCGCTGTTGCTGTTGTGATTGTTGGCCGCCAAGCTGGGGTGCGTGCTGGCTGCCCTGAAGACCGACGAACTGCTGGCCGTTCATCTGAGCCTGCAGAGCTTGGAGTTGCTGCAGCTGCATGGGGTTGAGCTGCTGGCCAGGATACATCTGCATCATCGGCATCTGACCGGGAATCTGTAGGAGCTGGGGTTGACCAGGGTACTGGAAGGCTCCGACGTTGGTGGAGACGGACTGATGGCTGATGGAGCCGCGATTCCGGTGACCCGGCTGGAAGCCCTGCTGGCCCTGCCCAGACTGATCCTGGCCTTGGTTTTGACCTTGGTTGCGCCAGTTACCTTCAAAATTGCGCGACGATGATCGGGCATGGCCCCGACCGCCCTCGGTCGGCGCTCCACCACGACCTCCCCGGCCACCAGGGCCTACAGCCATGCTCTGGCTACGGCCGTGCCCGCCTCCGCCCCGTCCACCCCGGGTGGAGGTGCCCTGTGCTATGGGGGTATCGGCTGGCGCAGGTCTTGGTTCCTCGGCGCTAGCATTGTCAGAAGCCCCAGGGCCGGGAAACTGGAAACCTGAAGTCGTTCGCTTTTGCTGGGCAATGTCGGCCGCCTTCTTGGCATCAGCCAATGCAAGGGAGTGTCGGCGCTGGTGCCCACTTCCTGAGCCGCCGCCACCTCGCCCTCCCCGAGGGGCATTCTCACGGCCATGGCTGGACGAGTTGTCGAACTGTCCGAACGCGGATCCAGAGGCTCCAGCGGACGGAGCCGGAGGTGGCCCCATGCCCATGTTAGGAATTGCCGACTGATTACGGCGATGTGACATGGGTTGACTAGGAGGACCCATCTGAACATTTTGCTGCTGCTGTGGAAGCTGATTCGGGAACTGAAAACCCGCTTGGGGCGACATGTTGGCCATGGTCGGTTGCAAGGGATTGAACTGGCCGCCAGCACCAAGCTGTGGAGAGGGGATCATGCCCAAACTCATGTATTGTTGGTGTGTGGCTTGGATCTGCTGTTGCTGCTGCTGTAGCAGCTCGATTTGCTGTTGGATAGCAAGCTGTTCAACTAGACAGAAACAGAAACAGGATACGTAATTAGCTCTAGTTCAATAGACTTAGAAGCAACAGTATAGCAATAGCAAAAACCAACAGCAGACTCGAAGCGAAAGGAGAAAAAGGGAACGACATACTGCCTGGATTCGAGAACATGCTCATCAGTGGTGTAAGCTCGGAGGGGCTTCTGCGATGGGCGATATGCAGGCGACGACCGGTAGGTCCCGGCACACCTCCGGCCTGGGGAGGCTGCTGCTGCTGCTGCTGTTGCTGCTGCTGCTGTTGCTGTTGTTGCTGATCCATGGTAGGCTAGCTAGCAGGTAGTCTGGGGCTCGCAGGGGCAGTTCGGATGCGAGAGATATCCGTAAGCGTTACCCTTGTCGATGTGTGGGATATATACCTAGGTAGCTAGCTGATAGGGACGGTCTTGAGCAAATGCTACACTATAAGAGCCTGCGTTGCGGGTGGGACTGTTTAGTATGCTGTCTGTCAGACAAATAGCTGTTGGTTGTAAGTTGTGGGATATTGATTGTCCTTTCTTTAGAAGGGAATTCAAATTCGTGTGACTGCTGCGGGTAGTGAAAATAAGGAGGGTGAATGAGAGGATGAAAAATTGGCTTCTTGTTGGAAATAATCGATATCCTAAGAGAAGGAATGTGAATTACTCTTCAGGGAGACGATAGATATCGGGCGTGGAGGGAAAGGGGAGGAAGGAGAGAGATGGTTATGATGTAGATGGAGTTGGGAGCTGCTGGATTTGAGGGGGGGAAGAGAGAAGACTGCCTTATTAGTAGTAGGTAACAGCAGCAATACGATTCGATTCGAAGCGAGCTGGACCAAGATTAACATTTGAACTTTCTCCTTGGTTGGCCAGATTGACTTGAGGCGATGGACACTAGGTACCCGTAGACTAACTTCAAAGGACAAGTACACAACACCACCACCTACATACAAGACTATCGTTAGGTAGAGAATCACCGAGTGAGGTCAACTGCGAAAGGTGGGGCAAACGACCCTATCAGACCCTTCGCAGCACGTACGGCCCCCAGAACTACCTACCCCCGGCGTGTCTCTCTCACTCTAAGTCCGGGCCCATGGTGATTCGCTTTGCCTTCCCCAGCTTATTGACCAGCACCAACATGAGGCCGTAGCTCCTTTTAAACTTTTCAGTGCCCAGCACTCCATACATCAACTGCTCAAAGTGCCACATGCGCCCCTAACTCGCTCTTAGGCGGCCTAAAGTTACCTACATGTAGGTGCGAACCTGTAGCCACACAAGGACAGAATGATAGGACATCTGGCGGCACATAGCCTATGTGATATAGGTAATAAGTGGCCATAAGTAGCAGTTTCCTATGATATTCAGGGTCTTTCTAAACTCTACCCGAACAAATCACTCTAACGAAGACCATTTGGACTATTTAGAGTATTTAAGAGAAATTTCCCCGTAGGTACAGAGCATTCCCAATTGCTTTCCACAGTGAGCAGGGTTGATTAATACGAAGGGCACAATAAGCACAAGGCAGTCAATATCAAGGACTTGCTGGTGCCCAGCTACAATACCTGGTAGAAAAGTGGAGGAGTGGGGCTTCCGGCAAGCTCCAACAGAGCTATTCCCAGACCTGGTGGTGTCCTCCAGCCACTGCATCACAGAGCCGCCAGGATCTCGGTTCGGGGACACCCAGTATGAAGCATACCGAGATGGTAGGTAGATGTTAGTGAGCAATAGAGTTTAGACCTGGCTCATCCGCCATGACTCATCAGTGGGACAGATGGACGGCACGCTGATAGTTGGAATCACTACCACATGAATGTTGTTACCATTCACTAGCAAGTGTAGACAGAATAAACGATATGTGTTCGTATAGAAAGTGCGGGGATTGTCAGGGTCATTCCCTTCGCACGTCCATATCTACTTAGGTGCCGTACCGTACCAATCTAAGTACCCATGTAGGAATACGCGGGGCATGACAAGCGTAGATCATTAAGATATGTGGCTTGGTTTATGTATATGCAATAAGCTCAAGTTGGAAGAAGTGGTGCGATATCCTCTACACGTTACCGCCTCAATCTTGAAGCAGGATGGATGGAAGATGACACTAAAGCAGGAGTTAGCGAGTGCTCACGAACGCTACGACGTCTTGGTACGGGAGACTAGCAGTGCCAATGACGACGAGGTCCAGGTTACTTACCTACTACATAGGTAAGAGAATATTATAATGGCTTATTTACACGTAAGGTAGGGCTGATTGATATCTGGCGTCGAGTCAAAGTGTCGTCAGCATGCCACCACCATTACTTGGGAAGGAGTTGTACTCTGGGTATTGGCGAGAGAGCTTCAAAAACAGCCTAGACCTTAACCCCCCACCCCCCAAACACGTCCTACGTGGACAATAAAATAGTATACGGAGAAATAAGTGAAGTTAAACAGGTGCTAGTTACGGACCTACTATATATGACGATTATGTAAACTTCAGGCAAGGAGCTGCTAGTGCAACCAAGGAAAACTCCGCTACGACATAAACTATCTGGCTATGTAATAAAGACTTTCGGATCTACCCGATACACAGTTTCAAATAATACATAATATCATTGACGAAGTAGACAGCCTGTGCAGTATGTATAAGTGAGTTGCCTGTAGGTACGCAGGTATCTTTACGATAGGTATTTAGGCCATGTACAGGTATGTATTATGTGTACAAAATGTACGTATAGGGGATAGGAGGACTTGAACCGGCTGATGGTCCTGACCTACTAGTAGATCCACAAGCCTTTACCGCCCTGACTTATGCAACTTACCTTGGAGCGTCCGGCAGAATACAGCCAATCCCCTCCTCGCAGTTCACCTGCCCAGCCTTCCAGCCTTCAATGTTTCCTTTAGCATGATGATACAAGTAACCTGAGCTTCAAAGGGAACTCTCTTCCCCGACTACACGACAAGGAGCAATAGTGACGGACTATTGAAAGCTGGTCTCGTATTTCCCGCTCTTTTTCGAACCCGGCTCACTTCGTCTTGCTGGCCTTTGTCCAATTGACTTGAAGACCTTAAACTTCGACTCTTCTGCCACACAAGGTATTGGCAAGCAATACGATGACCACACCTGCACCAAGCTGAAAGAAATGCCCGACTCTTCACCTGCAGGTCGCAGGTCGCAGCAATGGCCCAGCCCCGACCGCAGTCGCCTCTCCCCCTTCCTTTCCGAGAACCGAAACACCGAGCTTAGCCACCTCGAAGCCCTCGCCGCGGCCCAGGCGGAACATGAGCGTGTCAGAGAAGCAGCCATTCGGGTCTATCAAACTCACGAACTGCAAGAAGAGAATCGGAGGTTACGCGAACAACAAGAAAGGATTCGAGAGGAGCAGAGAAGGGAAGAGGAACGTATCCGCAATGAAGAGCGACTGAGAATCGAAGAGGAGCGGTTGCGAGCTCTGAAATTGAAGACCGTCCCGAAACTTCCCCCAGAGGAACCACCGTCACAACCGGCCCCTGCTGCCGTGACGGCTGTCAAAGAACCTACAACTGTCCAGCAGAATTCTACTACCTCGGCCACCGCGACCACTGCTCAGCAGTCGCAGGTCAATGGAGCAGTTGGCGCAAAAGCCGCTCAGTTGCCTCAAGCGCAGACTGTACAGCAACCACAACGAATCGAAGCCCCGTCTCAGAACAAACCGACACCTCTGATAAACCCATTCGCAAAAGCGGCTGCTCCCCAGCAGAATGGCTTTCCAGCTGCTGCAAAGCCTTCCCAGGCTGCTATCACACCTACGCCGAAGCCGTCCACTGCTTCAGTCGCAGATCGCTACGTCCAGATACACCAGAACCTAAAGAAGCTGCGTGCTTCCATGGCAGAACAGACGAAATCGTCGCCGCCGCTTAAGCAACAGTTAGGAAACATGCGGCGAGAACTCCGGAAGAACATGGGTCAACTTGTCGGCGAGAGGGGCGGCAACAAGAAACAGGTGCGTATCTACGGTATTGCTGCGTTATACCAACACTAACCGTGCGATAGATCGCAACGATACAGGCGTTGCTGAACGAATCCCTGACGCAGATTCCCAGTGCTTCAGTGGATCCTCACGACTTCATCGTGGACAAGAGAGAACCTGTGGAGGGGGCGACTCACAACGAGCCTCAACTACCATCACTATTCATCTATCTTCTAAACCAGTTCTCAAAAGCTGTCATCAACCAGTTCATCCAGGAGTGCGGGGCACAGCCGAAAACGGCGGATCCGATTGGTGTCATAACGGCTATGGTTTTCTCAAACAAGGCGTATCTCTGGCGCGGCAGGACGTTGATCGACATTCTCATGGCCAAATTTCGTGTTGTATGCCCCGTTCTCTTTGGGTATCGTGGCGACGAGAAAACGGAACAGGGACGGACGCGGTTGGGATGGAAAAAAGAAGGCGGAGGATGGGCGCCGGAACAGGCACACATCGACCGGATGAAGGGTCTCGCTGTTGGGTTCGCTTCGATCTCCTTGCGTGACTTCTCCAAGTCGCCGAACAAGAACCCTTGGCCGCCATCGAAATACTGGGCGAGCCTGGCGAGGATAGTAAATACACCGCCAGCCGAGATCTCGAATACACAGTCGGTGGTCCTCCGGTCGATGATCGAGCACTACGAAGAGAGGTTCATGAGCTTTTACGGAACCGCAGCCATCGCCGCTCTTCGGAAAGCCCTAGTAGAATACCCGACCAAGGCACAGACTAAGACGCCGGGTATTGGGGGGTTGCTAGTTTTGGGCGAGATGTTAAAGATGAATGTAGGGTTAGAATTATGACGTCGGGGTACGGATTTCGCAGACGAACGGTCTCAGTAGAGCGCGATTCAAGCATAAGGCGGGATAGAACCATAGGCTGACTTTGGATCACGGCGTTCAAGGCGTGGACAATGTTTTGGCATCGAGATCAGACCTACAGCCGTGGAGGCGCACCTTGATTTGCCTCGAAATGCATCCATGTTTCTGTGTGTCTAGCCCGCCCGTCCGACCGGCAGGACGCTTGAATACAATCATCCGGCAATGGTAGCTGCAAACTGTGTCATGGTGCATATCAAACAAGTGCCACCTGCATAACAGTGACCCTAATATTCTTTCCAAACCGTACAATAGAGAACCCGGAAAGCCGCGCCGCGCAAAAGCATGAAAGCCACAGAGCAGAAGTTCCAACCTAACCCGGCCCAGTCCCGTACGTACATACATCGGTATCAAACGCAAACAGCAAACGCAAAAGCGAGAGGAAGGAAAACGCTACAACACCAAGAGCAGCACCAGCAGGACGACGAGGACGGTGATGAGCAGCGCGACGCAGCAGCCGCTGTAGCGGTCCTCGCCGGCGCGCACGACGTGGCCGAGCTTCGCCATGCCCGTCTGCAGCCGGCCCCCAACGCGGTCAGCCAGGTCGTCGGTAACCTCGAGCATCTCGCGCTGCTCCTCGAGCTCCCGCCCCATGTCGTCCGCCTGCCGCCGCAGGGTCCCCACCGTCGTGAAGACGCCCTCCAGCTGCACGTCCTGCTCCCGCAGCATCTGCTGCTGCTGCCGCTGCTCGAACTCCTCGTACGCGTCGCCGTCGCCATCGTCGTCGTCGTCGCCGTCATCGTCCCGCCCGTCCCCGATCGCGAACGCCGACGGCGGCGGCAGGTCCGAGGACGCCGCGGCGCGCGCCGCCTTGGCATTCGCGCTCGCGCTCCCCCTTTTCCCGGCGGTGCCGCTGCCGGCGGCCTCTTGCTGTTGCTGTTTCGACAGCTCCTCGCGCATGTCCTCGATCTCGCCGCCGACCTCCTGCACGAGGCGGCGGCGCCGCGTGACCTCGGCCGCCGAGAGCCCGTACTGCGACGGGTCCGACTCGACGGCTTTCACGGATCCGACGAGGTCGGCGAGGTCTTCGGCCAGCGCCGAGAGGCAGGACTCCAGCTCAGACCGCGCCGAGGCGAGCTCCGGCGACGCCGTAGCGTTGTTGTTGGCACTTCTCAGGCTGCGGATGCGCAGGTATGAGGCGAAGAGCGGGCGTGCGTTCTGCAGCTGCGAGAGGACGTCTCTGCAGATTTGGGGGACATGCCGTTAGCTACTACCACTTTATCGACTTAGGTATCGTAACCGAGGGGTGCGTTCTTGAAAGGGAGAGCTGCGTACTGCTGGACCTGGAGGAAAGGGTCCTCCTCGTTGGTTGAGGACATCATCCTGCCGGTTGTATTGTGTAGAGATGCATCTATTACTATCGAGTTCGGTCTGTGTTTTTGGTGCCTGATGCTGGTATAAGGTAGCTGGATAACAAGGGATAAAGTATGATGGATCTAGACCAATGGATAGGTACTAGCACTACTACAGTATTGCAGCTTCAGCTGTGTATGTAGTACTGAGCCCTATCAAGGTTGAGGCTGACGGCCAGAATGACGTCTGATTCGTGGCTTACGGAGTCCTACTTGCACTGTACTGATACCGCCCCATTAATCGGTTAGATGCCTTGGGTGCAGCTAAATCGGCGACCGGTGCTGTATACTAGGTGTCTAAAATTTATCGGACCGGGCCGTCAAGATAGCACATGTTAAAAGATTCACCCGAATTAAAGTCATTTCTACAGCAAATCACTAAATAAGTGTAGCATTTTAGGGGTCGCATGTACTCCCCACATAACTTCATGGCATATACACAAGATCTCGTGAAATCGGAGAACCGTCCATTAAGATGATACCGGAAAAGCTGTTACCATATCCCGACTGCTGGAACAGCGCAGAGGAATATGTCGAAAATCTCTTGGAATTTGCGACTACCTCGGAACTGTTCCAGACCTTCTGCGGCGGAGTGCATATCCTGGATTTCTTCACTAATGAGCCGGGGTTGTTCCATATGGTTGTGCCCCCGGACTGGCGACCGTTTTTGCTACAATGCGACCCCATGAAATTTCTAGATGTCCTGATGCGGGACGACCTAGGACCAGATGAGGTATCGGGTCCCCGACCGCCAGAGAGCCTGGTGAAATACATCAGAGACGTCAGGAAGTTTTCCCTCGCTCGCGACTTCTCTTACGAGCAGAAGAAACTTCCGAAGATGACTCGGCTGCTATCCGTGGGGATGAAGCCCAAGAAAATCCACGAAGTGAGCAATTTCGCGAGCTACGTCGATAGG
Source organism: Monosporascus sp. mg162 (assembly GCA_004155945.1). Lineage (NCBI taxonomy): Eukaryota > Fungi > Ascomycota > Sordariomycetes > Xylariales > Monosporascus > Monosporascus sp. mg162. Next base: position 24,108 of record QJNY01000262.1, read on the forward strand.
CTCGCCAGCAGCATCGCCCCCGATATTGGCGGTGAGGTGACTCACTTCGTCGACTTCGGCAGCGGCCAGAATTATCTCGGCCGCGCCTTGGCGAGTGCTCCCTACAACAAGCAGATGGTGGCCGTCGAAGGGAGAGAGCACAATATCGCCGGCGCGAAGGAGCTCGACGTGTTCGCCGGCGTGGCAGAAAGGCCGAAGGTCATGCGGAACAAGAAGCTGTTCATGCAGCAACTTGACGGCCAGACCCCCGAAGACCAATTGGACGCGAAGGCGTTAAGGCGTCTGGCGAACCCTCCAAAACTACCTGATGGCTATGCTGCTGACTTCAGGCCCCTGAGAGAGCTCGAGCCAGAATATAAACCTGAAGGCGGAAAGGGGTTCGTTCGCTATATACAGGGCAGACTGGAATCCGGTGACTTGTCTGATGTTATTGCACAGCTGGAGGACAATCCCTCCGCGGAAAACAAGCAATCCAAGGACCTGCGTCTTATGGCAGTCTCCATCCATTCTTGTGGGAACCTTTCCCACCATGGAATACGGTCGCTAATTCTAAACCCGCGCGTTCAGGCCATCGCCATTGTCGGATGCTGCTATAACCTGTTAACTGAGCGGTTAGGGCCACCAACATACAAGCACCCTTACATGAGACCAAGCCTTCAGGCCTTAAATGGTCGCGTCGTTAGGGAATCGGCAAGGCGTGATCCTCAAGGCTTCCCGATGAGTGATCGGCTTTGCAACTACAAAGGTACGGGCATACGGCAGAACATCACGGCTCGGATGATGGCCTGCCAAGCGCCTCAGAACTGGACGGAAGCCGAGAGCGACAGCTTCTTCACCCGTCACTTCTTCCGAGCAGTGCTGCAGAAGATCTTCCTTGACCGGGGGGTGATAGGCAAAGTCTACCACAACGTAGAGCAACCAGGTGAAAACGACGAGAACTCCGTGCGGAGCCCCTTCAACTTCAGCACCAACCCGGTCATCATCGGGTCCCTCCGGAAGAGCTGCTACGGTTCGTTCCGAGCCTACGTCAGGGGCGCCGTCGCGAAGCTGACGACGCTCTCTGACTACCACGAGTACTGCGACGCCATCCGGGAGAAGATGGACGGCATCACCGACGAGGAGATATCGCGCTACGAGAAGCAGTACCTCCCCCGGAAGCGGGAGCTGAGCGCCATTTGGAGCCTCATGGCTTTTAGCGCAGTCGTCGTCGAGGCGCTCATCGTGACGGACCGCTGGCTCTTCCTCCGCCAGCACGCCGACCTCGTGCAGAAATGCTGGGTGGAAACCGTGTTCGACTACCGCCAAAGCCCCAGGAACCTCGTCGTCGTCGGTGTGAAGCGTCTGCAGCCTTGAGGGGGTCGATTCGGGCTACGAGTCGCTGTTGCGACTGAAGGGCGGTCGCATGTTTGCCCGCTTGAGTATGGAGTTCCCAGTACCTGCTGCCCTGGACTGAATAGGGGTAGTGGGACCTTGTCTTGTCAAAGGCATTATGGAGGCTTAAGTAAATTATACCATGCTGTGTTCCCAGCCATCGAGGCACTGGGATTCACTTTCACCTTCGACGAATATCAAGTCCACGGTATTTTGATATTTTTGTATGCAAAAGGATCACGGAGTAGCAGGCCATTGTCGCCAGCGCACATAGTCAACTCATGATAGAGTGAGTATATCAGAACATACACCAGCCTTTAATCCCGCCGTAAAGTTTATCCAATTGGCTCACTAGAGAACCGCCCTCTGAAACACCACAGGTACACATATACTGCAACTTCACTGCCGATGCCGAGATACTCTTCTCGCAAACCACGTACCGTGTCCAAAGGCTACTTGAAATCACATATGCAGCTGCCAATGCAGCAAATAAATATTTTAGAGATATCAACTAATTGACAAATAAATTGCATAATACTTTAGAATATCTCAAACGTACCCATATCCCGTGCACTAACGAGTGACCAGCAAGACCCGAATGGACAACTTCTCCTCCGACACATGGCGTCTACGCAAAGCGAACCCATTATACTCCTTCGAGCACGGGACTTCTTATATAGAGTACTCTTGAAAATTACGCAGAAGCTCAAGAAAGCTCGGCTAGGCAACGTGAGAGAAAGACGGTCGCTGACATAATATCAGAACTTGAAGATACCAACTTCCGCGACGATTTCGAACCAGTGTTCACTAGCATGGCCGGGGTAGCCCAAGAGGCACCATACCAGCCACCGTCTGAGATGGATATAGACCATCTCAGAGATATCGCTGAACCCGAGCTGCAACACGCTATGAGCCACCCTCATTATAACAGGCACTATTGCTCGTTGGGCGATAATTATGCCCCCAGTACGGGATCGCGCCATAGCGTTCGCCATTGACGAGTGGCCTCTGAAAATACCGGGGGGTTATAAGTCAAATTGACGGTAGCTGTGATCGGCTCGTGCTAGATACCCCCAGGAACCGTGGCTTAGAGCAGATGGCTCGCCCACTAGGGCCACATCCACGACCAGAGACGCAAAATTCCGCAGGGAAATGACGAGCGGCTTCCAGTGCGAACTTTTCTGGGCTATGTGGAAGATAGCTTGAGGTGGCTTGTCGACTCGGCTCTGGGGTCGATCGAGGAGGGCTTCCGCAACGGGCTATCTAAAACTCTGAAGGCTTATCGGATGCCTATGAGGACCTAACCTCTCTTACCCCTGATCACTTCAGAGGCGTATTCCGGCGCTGGGGTGGGTAGGAGGTTGACTCGTATGTCAGCAAGCGAACAAGCGAGAGAGAACGAGTCTCCCGGCTAATTCAGACCGAAGAAAACCTAGAAGGATTTTTGAGCGCGATGTGATGAAGAACTGGATAAGAAACAAGACATATCGCCCAGGATACTGGAAATTTTCAATGCTCAGCCTATCAAGCGGACGTCACCACCAATAGAGTACGCGGAGACATCCTAGAAGCTGTCCCGACCAGCCTCAGTCCATACCCACACGGAGCAGACGATTCCATTCGCTCCCCTTACCATCGGAGAAGTTAGTGAGCCAAGGAGACCCAAGATCGAAGGACCAGAAGCGAAGGAAAAGACTGGGAGTCTCTGGTGTTGAACTACCTTACCACGTCCGGAAACCTATTGTTCGAATATATTGCAACTCCCTTCCGCGACCCCGATGCGCGGTTGGAAGAAGTGGTAATTGAAATACGCGAGTCGTTGGTCATTGGCCGTCTGGGCAAACTTGCTTATGGCCCTGCCATGGTTGCCCTGTACGAATGCCCTCCCATCCCCGACCCGTTCGCTTTCCGGCTGCTCTCTAGGACGGTAAGTCAGCCTCCTCAATGACAAGTCATGACCACTATCCACAGAAAGCGTCGACGACCTGGCAGTGCCGTCTCGGCCGGTTTCCAGCGTGAGCAGCTGGGCTCTGTAAGCCACGAAATTCCTCTGCTTCAAGGAGGGGCCAAGAGCACTCTGCATTTATTAAGTGGAAGCAGGTGCTGAACCCGATGATGGAAATATACTTCTCGGTCCGGCCGACTCGGGACTTGAGCCAGAGATACTCTCATGCCGGGCACCTCCTTGGGTAAGCGCAGATCCTTGAGACTAGATGCACCGCACTCGAGGAGGGCAGGAAGGAGCAAGTTGTCCTTCCAATACGCACGAATCAACGGTGATTTCATCCCGGAGACGGTATCAGATAGACGGGACCGAGTTCATGGAAAAGGGTCCATTAGCTGACCATATACGCTCAACCTTTAGGAAGGTAGAAGCTTAATGTGATTTTATGTAAGATGAATATCATGTTGTCAATCATTAGGCCGGTTCAAAAGGGGCACCGCCTGTATAAACGGCAAGAATAACGGTAGTAAGAGTACTTGAAATTCCGGTATGTTTCCCTCAGCTGAATCCGGCCGCCCTTTTGCCGATACCGGACCCGGAACCCTATTACGTCGCAAAGTGGTGCTTCGTAAGGTCAGTGGCATCATTCGCAACTTTCCTGTCCGAAGGCCCAGATCGGCAGGAGATGCGTTATGCTTCAAGCTGCGTGCAACACTGAGCGCCCCATCCCGGCGTAGTCAAGGCGTTGTAGTATACGTAAACCGCTTGCTTCCTTCCTGAATATTACCTCTTATCTAACCCAAGGCTACAGTAAGCCGCCGTCTGTCTATCCATCCTCAAGACCAACAGACGAATCCAAACGCCCCAGCCAAGTTACCGGCAGCAAAGCTAGCGGCTTGTTCCCGTTATCTACCCTACAATCCTGGGCATCAGTGTAGACGGCCCAGGTTCGCCCAGCGAGGTAACCGACCTTATCTTATTCAAAGGTCTGATGTCATGCATGAACGCTTGCATGTACGTGTGAAGGATACCCCTGATCGGGCCATCCAGGGGAGGATCTGATAGTCACTTGATAATACCCAAGTATCTCATCCGCTTCTGGCAGTGCGGGGTCTCCCGAAACGGAGACCAGAGATGACTAGATAATCCCAGCCCCTTTTCAGCGCAGCAGTTGCTGATTCATCATCACCCAGCTGACCGAGGCGAAGGACCGCCCATGCGGGAACGCCAATCCTTGTCAAGAAAGGGTCCTTTGATCCTATCGACTTTAAGGGCCCGTCCACTATGGATCCAGACCAGCAAGCGGGCCCAGCTGCAGATAGTCGGGCAACCCGGCCGATAAATGATGAATATGATATATGCTCGCTTAAAGAGTCGCATCCAACCATCCGCCAGCACTTCGCAAACCTGCCGCGGACGCGGGATACCCCACGTTTCTTAGTCTCTGGTAACCGTAGCTCGGCGGGCTATGGTACAAGCTCTCCATTATATGAGCCGGTGGGATCTTTACTAGCTCTGGGCAATGTATAAAGACGAGTGGGTTCGAGTGGCACTCCTGGGATTTCCGGGATATCGACTCTTCGAGGTTTTGATGGAAATTAAGTTCCAACGTCGTAACCGGGAAAGGCTCCGAGACTCGGTTTTAGCCAATCTGCAATCAGAAATTGGTTCCATGACGACTTCTGGCCCAAGGAGAGCGCGCAATACTCGCGATATCTATCGCGATAAATGCCATTGGTTCTTCGGGGACTCCGCACTAATGGCACTACCCAGGTACAGACGAGTTCCATTTGTACGCCTGCAGACTACCTATGTTTGACTGTCGTAAGACCGTGTGATCCCATATGTGGCTTCGAACGAAAACGGTGCTGCTCGTTAAACCTAGCAAAGTGAAACCGCTGCATGCAGTTTATTGTTGTGATTACTGACAAGCCAGGACAGCAAAAGCCCTGTCCGTGGATGTGTACTTATGTATACAGGAGCTGTCGGGGTCCGGCAGCTAGGGGATCTCGGATTCTGACAGGACTGTTAATACGGCAATTGCGGGGTATGTCAATCGTGACGAACAGCGGTTGAACAGAGAGCGCATTGGCTCTTTCGGAATTCCAATTCCATTGCCATCTGCAGTGCGATCTTCAAATCTACTAAGTTCCTGTTGCAATATGATGTGCCCGTGATGGGTTTGGTCTTACATGCGAGTGCATACAATTTCAATAGAACCGTTTCCAAGCCATCCAGGTCCCATCAGTTATCACTTTGTACCCCTTTCCCGGTGACCAGGATTGGTCGGAAGGAGACGACGTCCATGTCTCTCGAGCGGCTAAGCTGACCCCGTCATTACGCAATGTGGCTTCAACGCCTGCTGCAAGGGTTCACGATCGCGGGGAGAGGCGCACAATCATGGGCCCCGCCCCATCATGTAAAGTGGTGTGAGAATGTGTAGAAGTCCTGTGAGAGTGTCCGCAAGTTACCTAGCTCCCTCGGGTGCTTTCCTTGCCGCGTTAATGACCGGGATACCCCTTTCGGGCCCCTGACTCTGAAGGTCTACCTACCTATGCACCGAGCCGAGGCCTACATGCATATCTGTATGCAATGCTAGTTACGGCGTACCTTTCTTTTCTAATGCAGGATCAGCTCGTTGGGCTGATAATATTTCTTACAGACGTACAGACGTATAAGCATGCACAGATACATGTATACGTAGGCAGATTACATCAAGGAGGCTGTATAGGGTAAGGTAAGGTAGGGTGGTAAGGTAGGTAGGTACAATACATAAAGATTATCTTCTCCCCTCGCATATTCACTCTTTCACTGGTCGGCTACATACATGAGGCCCTGCGTCTCTCCCTTCATATCTGATTCCGTGATCAGATTCGGTTCTGACTGTCTGCTTTGGGCATTTGCAGGTGCCTTACGTCGTATAACGTCTGAGTCCGAGCGTCTCGATAAATAAGAAACCACGGCGGTATAGTTTGGCTTTTTGATATTCCTTTTTTTTTTTCCCTAACCTTAGGCGTCGAGTTATCCCGCGGGTCCCTTGACACTACTATGTAATTCCCAACTTCACTAAAGCTCTCTCCACTCGCAAGCGGTGCCATGCAGCGCTATCCATCTCCATAGTTTTGCCCATGGGCAAATAGGCTCGCACCCTCTCAACCGACATCACTAGAGAAGCGTCTATACGGACTTCAGCTCTCTCTATTGACCAGCCTACTTTAGTGTGCGCAGAACCCACAAAACCTGCCGACTTGAACTCCTATCACGGATGGTCCCGAGTCCATGTGTACCTATCACCATATCTCATGGCAAAGGAAAATAAAACATGACTCGGCTTCCCGGTCAATAAAATCTCGTCTTCCCGCTCGAGGATAAGATCGCTTTGTCCGCTGACTTAGGAAACATCGGTGGTCGGTTCGAGAAACTCGGAAACTTGAAGAGCTGACGGTAGTCTTGGTCCATCTTTTTATCCCCTTCAATTTTTTTTCTTTGCGAACCTTAGTGCCAAACTTAAAACAGACCACCCTCAAAGAGCTACATAGAAAGCGATATCCTGCACTTTTTATTAATAGTCCTTCCTGTCTTCACCCCCCCGGAAACGGACTTGAATGCTGTTCTGGGAGTCAGGTGGTGATCAACTCCGGGCCAAACCTGTACAACATTTATTATCATCCATACGATGAATGCCCAAATATCATTCCTTGTAAGTCTCTTCTCCAATTCGATTTCTCTAAGACTCGCATCCAACTCAAGGCTGTTTTATGTACACCTCTGTTAGTCATGTCGCAATGACGGAGACAATTACTTAGCAAATTGCGGGGCCATCTTTGTGTGACATTCAAGCCGCAGGCATACGAGACAACCGATTACGTACAAAAATCAGGGATTTCGAGTGGGTTATTTTTACTAACATGATCGTGTCCAGGACGGGACCTTCAGCCTTATACATATTCCACTAGACCTGTATCCGTCCTTCTTTCAGCCCATAGCCCAAGTTCTCCTGCCACACGGTGGGATCGACTGCTTTCCTACCAATGGAAACGATGGCGTGAGCGTTGACAACAAGCATGGGTTCCTGAATATAAGCATAACGCCCGTCGAATGTTCTGTGGTCTGTCATAGCAATTGGGCTAAAAATGTATTCGAGCCGTCTATTAAACGGCTCCCCCGGGACGTGGGGAATAGGGTCACGATATCGAAGGATACCTACCTGGTCCTCTCGGTCATCAGCGCCGGCATGGACGCAGGAAGTCGGGTTATGGAGTTGACTTCCCCTCTCGCCATGTCGGGTGTCCCTATTTTCTTCATCACGACGTATTACTCGGATTTTATCCTCGTTCCCGACAGGGACCGGAAAACGGTCGTACAGGCATTACTGGCGCGAAACTTCGAGTTCTCCGAAGACATATCGGCTTTCGTCTCGCCAAATGCCATGTCTCACGGTCGGAGTAAGAGTCAAAGTAGCGAACCTCCGCCGACGCCTCCGCCGTCCACCGTCGACGAACTGCAGAGACGGGCGTTTGAGCTATTGAAGAAACGAAACGTCACGCCGTACATCGAGCTCGGTCTTAGCCTCGTGCAGTGCGCTGGCCGCGATCAGTCGCAATTCGTTGACAGCATCGGCCGCCATTCCCGCAGTAGGTCGAATGGCGGCGATGGCCATCGAAAGGATTGGCTTGACGGGGTGGACACGAAACTCTACACCAGTCTTATCTCGGTTCTCGCGACGCAGCCGAGGTTCCTCTCCATTACCCTCGCACCGGAGGACGCCCCATCATTATTAATGGACAAGACCATTCTCCACGCCTTTGGTGATTCCTTGGTCGGCGACACGGACGGTGAGCTGGTCCCCATATTCCTTGACCTCGGCAACCTTCCCCTGGAGGCGACGGGTATCGTGTCGGGTGTCGCGGGGAAGCTCGTGGCCGAGATGCACATGGTTGAGACGGGGGTCGGCGGTGAGCTGTCCTACCTTTCCACCGCCCGGGCTGGCGCGGTAATCCTCTCCAACGAGCAATCTATGAAAGCGCTCGAAGTCCTAAAACCCCTCCTCGCTGAGGACCAGTAAAACGGGTTGCATTTGGCCCATCACCGAGCCTCTGAGTGCTTTAGAGGCTGGCACATATTTGACGGATCGAGGATGACATCGCAAATGGTCTAATAGAAGCGTAGCGTGCGGAAATCAAGGAGGCTGGGTGTTAGGGACTCGAATATGGACGATGACAGCGCCTTGAGCGATAAGTCGGCCGTCTTAACCTCCCGAAATCCAACCTATCATGTGTGCAGGGGTTTCGTTTTTCCGGTGTTACACGGCGGGGGTGTGATATCCAGCCGAGGAGTTGAGTGTTCCAGTCTCTCTCTCCGTCGACTTCATTGGGCGGTAACATTGTATTACTTCTAGCGAAAGAAAATGGCAAAAGAGGGGTCATGGTACCATATGCATCGCTACTCTCAAATTACTCGTCAAAAGGCATATGGAAAACGACGACTTCTAGAGTCACTCAATCTCAACTTCATAATCTCGGCCACGTGCTAGCTGAACAGAGCAAATGGCTCATGGTGATGAGATGGTGTAAAACCTTCGGTTTGTTAATCACGCTTAATACCTAATTACTTCCCCTATCCTAGAACCTCATAGCTATAGCGTTATATATCAACCTCTGTACTACACTTTCTGGGTATGAAAAGCGAAAGACCCAGCCACACGTTCCACTGTTAAAAGTCTCCGATATCTCCGAGCGGGAAATCTCCCTGGCCAAGTATCTACCGACAATGACGTCGTTCCACCACACTGGACGACTCTTGAACCGGCAGACGCGGCAGGAGGTCAATACCCGACGTACGTAAGTCCGCGATCATGCGGCCCATGGTCTCTGGCATGGGCGACTCATTGCGCACCGTGCAGGATAGAGGATCGAACCGATACAATTCTGTATTTGTTTTTAAAGTTGTGTCAAAGGCGTCTCTTCGCGTTCTTGCTATGCATTTCTGGGTCTTTGACGTACCTAGCTACATAAACTCGACTACTGAGGCTCTTTTCCGCCCGTAAATCGTCATCTGCATTTCTATCCTCTTTTTATTCCTGCTCCTCCGCGATTTGGTGAAGTGGGTGCCCGCTAGCGATTGATTGCGGTTTCGACAGGCTAAGTAAGAAGCAAACATGCGTGCCACAACATGCGCTGCGACCGCGCTGGCGCTCGCGGGCCGTGTGATTGGGGAGTGGGTAGATGGGGAGAGCGGGGTGGCGCAGAAGCCTCTGGTGCAGGTCGGCCGCGAGCAAGGAGATGGTGAAGCGCTACGACCTTTTGCCGATATGGGCGGGCTGGAAATGGAAGCGGGCATGGACTTCCAGGGCCCACAAGGCTGTGCTCTTTGCGAAGTTCGTCTCCCTTCCCCGTAGACTGATGTCCTATCCGATCCGGGATGTAGGGCTCACCGTTTGTGTCGATTATTCTAGACGGTCCTGCTCGGGTTGAAGGCTGCTGCTACAAAGGGTGACGAGGCCTTCGTGGATGTGGTCACGGCGTCGTGCAAACGTCTTCAAGTAAGAGAACCCTTTCCCTTTATCCAGACATATTCGCATGCATATATTCCATGTCGCGCTGAGCTAGCAAACCGTCCACCGGGGGCCGTGTCTCACGTTTGTGCGTAATAATAGGTCGAGGACGACGACGTCTGCGAGGGCTCCGTGTCGCGGGAGGGCCCGATCGCCGCCCGTGCCCTCCGGGGCATGAGGATAGGGTCACGGACGTCGAAGCTGTTCTGCACCGCCACCCTGGGGCTCTGCTCCTACCCGGACTTCGAGCCCCGCGAGATACCTTTCCCGACCCCGAAGAAGCCGGACGCGGGTCGCCCGCCGCCGAGCGGCCGCGAGCCGTTGAAGATCGTCCACTTCTCGGATATCCATGTCGACCCTTTCTATGTCGAGGGTTCCAACGCGAATTGCACGAAACCAATTTGCTGCAGGTGAGTCGAGCCTAAGCCTGGTATGTATCATCATATATGCCAGTCATGCAGTATTCTGACCCTTATACTTGGTTATGGGCTACGTGGGACACTAGCACGTGCAACATCGCATTCTCATCTGACGTCCAACAAATTGGGCCTGGCTTTCACTAATAACTTGATAGGGACTATTCTGATACCGATCCTTCAAGCGACTATGATGTCCCCGCAGGGCCAAATGGGGATCATAAGTGTGATGTCCCCGTCAGCTTAGAAGAGAGCATGTACGCTGCCATCAAGAGCGCTGTGCCGGACGCGGCATTCAGCATCTTCACAGGTGACATAGTCGACCACGCCGTCTGGGACACGACAGAGGCCCAGAATACGATCGACATCAAGGATGCCTACTACCGGATGTCCAAAGCCGGGCTGTTCGTCTACGGCACCGCCGGTAACCACGAGTCGTCGCCCACTAACTCTTATCCCCCGGGAGGAGTCAGCGACAGCGCGCAATGGGTGTACGACCTGCTCTCGTCTGCGTGGTCCCGATGGATCGGACCGGGCCCCGCCGCCGAGACGAAGGACTTTGGCGCGTACTCGGCGAAGTACCCTGGCGGGAACCTGCGGATCATCTCGATTAACACGAACCTGCACTACAGGCATAACTTCTGGCTGTATCAGGAGCCCATGGAGGCGGACCCCAGCGGCCAGTTAGCCTGGCTAGTCTCGGAGCTCGACACCGCGGAGAAGGTGGGGGAGCGCGTCTACATCATCGGTCACATGCCGCTAGGCTCTGGAGATGCCTTCCACGAGGGGTCCAACTACCTCGACCAAATCGTCAACCGGTATTCGTCGACCATCGCGGCCCTGTTCTTCGGTAAGTCCTTTTACTTACTTTGCCTTTCTAGGTTAGCTGCCCATCGAAGGGGCCGGAATGCTAATCGGTACGTCGCCAGGCCACACGCACCAGGATGAGTTCCAGATCTCGTACAGCGATTACGAGAATCGCAACGCCTCGAACGCGGCGGCCATGTCTTACGTCGCACCGTCACTGACGCCCATATCTGGCCATCCTGCCTTCCGCGTCTACGACGTCGACCCCGTCACCTTCGGCGTCCTTGACGTCACGACGTACATCGCCAACATGAGCGACCCGGGCTTCCATCATCGGACCAACCCAAACTGGACGAAGTACTACTCAGCCCGCGAGGCGTACGGGCCGCTGGTCTCACCGCCCCTGGCGCCCCTACGCGAGAAGAAGGCCGACGCGGAGCTGGCCCCCGCCTTCTGGCACAACGTCACCGAGGCCCTCGAGCGCAACGCTACGGCGTTCGAGGCGTTCATGGCGCGCAAAAGACGCGGCTGGCGCCCAGACGCATGCGACACTGACGACTGCGTCGCGGCCGAGATCTGCCGGCTCCGCGGCGCGCGCGCTCAGAACAACTGCATGCGCCCGAGCTCGCGACTCGGGCTGGTTGGGCGCAGGGGCCGGATCGCGGCCGTGTCCGCGGACTCGTGGAGAAGCTTGGGACTCGCGGAGGGCCGCGAGGACGAGTGCGAGAGCTCCGTCGTCAAAGATACGCTGGGCGTTCTGGGTATCATGATCAGGGCTGGGGTGGCGATTTGAGGGGGCATAGGATGGCGTTGCTATCGTGTTGGTAAATTGTATCGCCTTGGTCGTGGGAAAATTATTCGATGAATTCGTACAATAGTCGTCAACCACGAACTGCTACATCTGAATTGTTTGGCAGCTGGAACCCATTTGTCTTATTATTCGCCTTGACACAGACTTCATCATCCCTCAGTCCTTCTTTACTTTGTTGACCAAGGGTCATCGTCATCGATCTCTTCCATAAAATCCCAAACCCAATATTCAGTATGGCGAACGCTCGAACGCTTGAACCTAGACCCTTTCGGATGTGGTCACCCGGATGGAAGATCATCATGGGGATCGGGTGAACCTTGGAAATACGCTGCAAAGCCAGACAACCAATGACCCATCAAGGAATCATCCAAACGATCTCTGCCCAGTATCAGCCATGGTGATCTCTACGGCAAACCGCTTAGCGTCTACAAACTATGGAATTTGCCTTGGGAAGATGCGATAGCACAGTGTTTTTCTTGGTATGGAATCGATTGGACGAGTGGCATCCCGACAGGGATGGCTATGCTATATGGTGTGCTCGCACGCGTATGTTGCAATACCTCGTGTTCGAGTAGCCATCGACGGACTTTAGGCCATATGTTGGTTCGTTGGCTAATATATGCTCGAACCGGCTGGTAACTTTGTCGTCCGCCTCACCAACGAAATGACGGCCGTGATTGCCAAATTGGCCAGCAAGAATCCACCATCAATAAAACTTCCGATGAAACATATCATGGCAAGCTCGTGACTGGCTAGGTCCCTTTGATGCCTCCCCCACTGCCTCGAAGACTGACCGCACGCCGTCGCCTTGCAGAGTCCTAGCAGATGCTATCTTCCTCCACCCAGACATATCAAAGGACCGGATGACGCTACGCGACGGCCTCTTTCTCGCAGGGGGATTCTGGAAGCTCTTGATAAAGGCTATATAACGATACCATTGGACCTAGAACTTGGAATCACTGGTGAAGAAGACCAGTCCGTCAGCCTTAAGCCCATGACTAGTTGGGTTACTGAGAAGGATGGATATAGGCACATTATACAGTTACCAGCACTACATGATATACCCGAAACCTTCTGATGAAATATACATAAGCAAATGCATTAATAATTCTTAAGTGAACAACTGGATATGATTACCAGTTTAGCCTCTTATTCACTTCCCGTATTATAGATGTTGGTATAAAGGTAGCTCGGCTATTTGGTCAGAGACTGCCTGCCTCGATAAGAATCAATCGCTAATCACCTCTTCCCGTATTTACTTTTCCAGTCCGCATGGTAACTTGTGGTCCTGACGAAAAGTTGAGTAACTAGGTAAACTTTGAGGGCTCTTTCGTCGGTATATTCATAACCTTAAACAGCTCATCTCTACTATACTTAAGGATTCGAGGTTATGGGTTATATAACTGTTCCTTAAAGAGCAAGATGGTATGAAGACACATCCTTCATATCTTTAAGTATCGTCTTGAGGAGGTATTTAACGAAGTAGATTTTTAATGATAATAGCATAAGATATTCTGTATCATGGTACATATTTAATGGTATTGTAGGAATTATAAGACATATTTAATTAAGTCAAGCGAGGAGATACGAATCGTACGCTTCGCTATTTGAATATGCAAATCCTGGATACGAGTCAGGGCTGACTTGGCCTCAGGGGTGTCACGGTGTTAAATGGACGGGCAGCGCGGTACCGCGGCCCTGCTGACTTTCTGACCTCAGTGTCGCAAATGTTCGGGGACTCGGGATCAATCTTACCTTCTTGATCAATTTCGCTGCACGGCAGAAAACTGAATTGTACTTCGTAGCTTGAGTGCCATCGCTCGTTTCGTTTACAAGCAATCATTGCATGCTACTTCAGTACAATACCTACATGTAGGTAGGTACTAAGTACCTAGTAATTGCATTGCATGCTGGGACTTCGTCCAACATTAAAGGCCAGGCCGTCGCTGGTGGATCTGATTAGGAGTGCAAGCACCAGCGCCAGCAGGCCCGGCTCCAGCGATAGCGCCAGTGTTGGTGTCAGTGTCGGGGCCGGGGCCGGTGCCGGTGCCAGTGCCAGTGCCAGGGCACCTGCAACTGCTGCCTCACCTACCAGGGAGGCCCAGCGGCTGCTGCTACTGGAGGAGACAGCTCGAGCTGCCAACCAACCACTGCCTGCGAGTCCCGTGCTCTCACCAGCCTCATCATCAACAACCACAACCACAACCGAAACGTCATCGGGAATCCTCGCCTCGTCGCCCTCAGCTTCTCTTCGTCCGTTCCCGACTCCTACCATATCTCTTTCTTTAGCTGCAGACCCTCCCCGACGGGACATCCAGACGCCCAACATGGTTCTGGTAAGTTTGTATCTGTCCCCCTCGGAATACCCATCAGGATCGGGATCAAGATCCAAGATCTGCCGCCCCGCGCGGATGGATGATGCATTATGTTCTATACTAACATCCTTGAAAATTAGGCGGCGAAGACGAACGGAGCGCAGCAAAATGGCTATCCTGTCGGTATGCAGTCCTTATCTCTTTTATCCATTTCTTTGCGCTTGGGGTTCGAACTAATGGTGTTCTGCTATAGGCAAGATCTACTCCATCTCCGGGTTCGTCGTAGCTAGCTGTGATAGCACTCGCTATGCGTGTTTTTGGTAACTAACATGCTTCCCGTCTAGACCCGTCGTTGTGGGCGAAGGTATGACCGGAGTTGCCATGTACGAGCTTGTATGGTGCATCATAACCTTACTCCAAATACGGGTTTCATTACTGACGCCATCCTAGGTAAAAGTCGGCCATGAGAACCTAGCCGGTGAAGTCATTCGTATCAACGGCGACCAAGCCACTATTCAAGTCTACGAGGAAACCGGTGCGTCCAACGACAAGCTCCTCGCCACCCTCGGCCGGCCGTCCATGGAACTAACATGTGCGTAGCTGGTGTCACTGTCGGCGACCCCGTCCAACGTACCGGCAAACCTCTCTCCGTCGAGCTCGGCCCGGGTCTATTACACAATATCTACGATGGAATTCAGCGGCCTCTCGAGAAGATTTCCGAGCGATCAAAGAGTATCTATATCCCCCGAGGCGTTGACGTCCCTGCGCTCGACCGAACCAAGAAGTGGGAATTCACACCTACGGCCAAGGTCGGCGACCACATCTCTGGCGGTGATGTCTGGGGTACTGTCTTTGAGAACTCTTTCATCAAGTCCCACAAGATTCTGCTGCCGCCGCGGGCGAAGGGAACTATTACCAAGATTGCCTCCAAGGGCGAATACACTGTCGACGAGAAGATCCTCGAGGTCGAGTTCGATGGTACGACAACTAGCTACGGCATGATGCAGACATGGCCCGTCCGTGTACCGCGACCGACGACCGAGAAGCTCTCCGCAAACAAGCCCTTCATCGTCGGCCAAAGAGTCTTGGACGCCCTATTCCCTAGTGTCCAGGGAGGTACTGTCGCTATTCCTGGCGCTTTCGGCTGTGGAAAGACCGTCATTTCCCAGTCCGTGTCCAAGTTCTCCAACAGCGACATCATCGTCTACGTCGGATGCGGCGAGCGAGGTAACGAAATGGCCGAAGTGCTGAAGGATTTCCCAGAGCTGTCTATCGACGTCGAAGGGCGCAAGGAGCCCATCATGAAGCGAACCACCCTGATCGCCAATACTTCCAACATGCCCGTCGCCGCGCGAGAAGCCTCCATCTACACTGGTATCACAGTCGCCGAGTACTTCCGTGATCAAGGAATGAACGTCGCCATGATGGCTGACTCGACCTCTCGATGGGCCGAAGCCCTTCGTGAACTCTCCGGCCGTCTCGGTGAAATGCCTGCCGATCAGGGTTTCCCTGCCTACCTTGGTTCCAAGCTGGCCAGTTTTTACGAGCGCGCGGGCAAGACTAGCTGTCTCGGTTCGCCCGAGCGGGAGGGCAGTGTCAGCATCGTCGGCGCCGTCAGCCCGCCCGGTGGTGATTTCTCGGATCCCGTTACGACCTCGACGCTGAACATCGTGCAGGTGTTCTGGGGTCTCGACAAGAAGCTTGCCCAGCGGAAGCACTTCCCGTCGATCAACACGTCGGCTTCGTACAGCAAGTACACCAACATTCTGGACAAGTGGTACGAGAAGGACTTCCCCGAGTTCCCGCGGACGCGCGACCGTATCAGGCAGCTGTTGTCGGACTCGGAGGAGCTGGACCAGGTGGTGCAGCTCGTGGGCAAGTCGGCGCTGTCGGACCAGGACAAGATCACGCTCGACATGGCGACCCTCATCAAGGAGGACTTCCTGCAGCAGAACGGCTACTCGGACTACGACCAGTTCTGCCCGCTCTGGAAGACGGAGTGGATGATGAAGCTCATGGTCGGCTTCAACGACGAGGCCCAGAAGGCCATCGCCCAGGGCCAGAGCTGGGCCAAGGTCCGCGAGGCCACGGCCGACCTCCAGGCCAAGCTCCGCAGTCTCAAGTTCGAGCTGCCGAGCGAGGGCGAGGAGGCCATCTCCAAGAAGGTACGTTCTCTGTTCTTCCGGCTTCTGCTTCTATGTGTATTCCGTCCGCGCACTTTTTGTCTTTAACCGGATAGACGTGAATGAGACTAACTCGGCGATCTTCTTTCTAGTACGAGGCTATCCAGCAGGAGATGCTGGACAAGTTCGCGTCAGTGATGGATGAGTAAAGAAAGCCGTCCCTTTTCGTGGAAAGGGTGGGGGTTCGGGGTGCCTAGTGTGGTCAATGGCCCCCTTATTGCGGTCCTGCACAGTGGATGATGAACGAATGAGTGGGCCTCTGCAATCGCGAGTAGTTCATGTATAGTTCGGAGAGCTCGCACATGCGTATAGAAATACAATGGCATTGATAACGATTCTCCCTTTTTGAACCATGAACTTAGCATTGAGTATGAGTCGTTGAGTACGTGTGGCGTGTACGTAGGAGTATATACACTTCGCCTGCTTAAGCAACCAGCCATTATCGAAGATGGAAACGCCTACAAAAAAAGAAATCCCACACGACTCCGGTACCTAGCACAATTTACTGGAAATCTGGGAGAGTAGAGGAGGGAACCCGCGACACCAACGAACAGTTCACCCTCGTTGCAAGACCAAAATATCCCGTCTCCATCTGCATCATCGATTCTTTATTGAACTGTCTTCTTCGTGAGCGTCGTTATCATTACTTTATATCTATATACATAACGCCTCTTCTACCCGTCTTCCCGTCCTGCCTGCCCGACTGAGATCGGCCACGACCGCCCGAGAATCGCTTCGTCGCGGCAGCATGGTATAACTTTTTCCGAGGCAGCCGTGAATCGTTATCGGCGTGTAGACAGGCAGACATCTTCCGTTTCTGTTTAAGTAAGCCCGTTTATCGTCTTCTTTTCTCTTTTCGTCCCTTCCACCTCTTAGCTCCGGCCGTTCGAATCGTGAAAATGGATAATGGGGATGCGTGCCTGCATGCATGCCTGCATTAGCGTAGGGAGTCTGACGTTGCAAGACTGACTAGTCGCGATATCCCGCGCCCCGTCGCGCGGGTGTCCGCCGTCTCTATAGTACGTGGAGATGAGACAGCTCTAAACACGCCCGCGCATACCCGTCAAAGAAAGCGCCGTTCATCTCATCTCGTTAGGTAAGTAGCATTATTTGCGCGATTGCACCAGTCTCCTCGATCTCGATGGCCGTGTAATCAGGCGACACAAGTACGTTAGTAGGAGACGGCGGATGCGCCCAACCATCACGGCACGGCGCTGGCGTGGGCGTGCGCCTCCTCGAAGGCCGTGGTCTCGGGCGGCGGCGAAAGGCTCTTCTCCCACTCGCGCATGAAGTCGGCAGCGGTCCGCTTGATGTTTCCGGGGGACAGGCGCTGGAGGAGGGCCTGGGGCAGGTCATCGAGCTTGTTAGCGGGCGGGAGCGACGTTTCGGTGGCCGAAGTTGTCGGCTGGCTGGTAGGCTCGCTCGGGGACTGCGAGGCGGAGCGGAGCTCGCTGTGGGAGCGCTTGCGTCTCCTGTTTGCCCAGTCTGCTGGTTAGAAAACGGTGGTCGTGCTGTCAATTACTCTCCTGCGCGTCCGATTGTACAGCAGTTTGGGGAGGAGGGGGTGGGGGGATGGGGGGCTCGTGCGTGTGTTGTGGATGTATGGACATGCTTGTTTCCTGTGGTGTGCGTTTGTGGACGTGGAATACTGCCAGGCAAAACAGGAGGGGCGAACGGTGGGGTGGGTGTCCTTACAGTGTTGCCTCTGTCTCATCCAGTTTCTCAGGGATCGCAGGGATGATGTCCCCGCTCACCGTGCTGCCGCTCCAGCGCGACTGTTTGCTGGTCGGTGTGTCCCAGTTGGACCAGTCGTCATCGTCAAACTGGTCGAACGTGAGCGGCGTCCAGGAGAAATGTTTCCGCGTTTTAGTTGTTTCCGACGCTTTAGACGTGGTCCGCCTGTGCTGCACCCGGTCGGTGAAACTGCCCGGAGACGGAGAAGAAGACTTCGTAGGTGTAAGGGTCTCTGAACTCGTCTCCACTGGGAAGGGGACACGGCCGCGGTTAGCAGCCGGCGCTCGGATCGTATCTTGGTCGCCGTTGTCTCTGTTCAGTCTCAGGGCCATGTCAGAGGTTCGGTTGAATTTCCCTGTTATGGCCTCGTCGCCGACGGTGGCTTGCCGGAGATCCTCTACGAATGTCCACAGACCCTGCTTGAAGTCGTTTGCGATCTGCTTGACCCCATTCGACTGCTGCGTCTGTCGTGGTGCCCAAGTCGCCCGCTTGCTCAAGGCAGTCGCAGACTTAGGCCTCCAGTCGGGCCCCGAGGGCGAGTCTACCGACCGACGCACGATCGGATCTTCATGTGGTGGGAATTCTGCAGTGGGTCTAGTTGGGGAGAGTAGGGATAGTGTACGCGTGTGCCCGCCACTGATAACCGTCCTTTTGTTGTCGCGCAGAGTGCCTTGGCTTTGCGCCAGCAGAATAGCTTTCCTCCTCTCTAACTCTGAGCTCCTGTTAACCACCGGGGTGTCCTCGTAGCTAGTCAGTCCTAGTCCTGGCGACGGTATCCCCCGTAGAGGGTCGCAGCTTCTACCAGATGTCCTCTTCTTGTATGACTCAGCCGCTGTGAATTGCTTCTTTAGCTTTACTAGTTCGCCTTCAGCTCGCCCGAGTTCTTCCTTCAGCTCCAACACCCGCCGTTCCTGGGCAGCAATAGCGATTATGAGTTCGTTAGGATCCGCCGGTAAAGCCGCTGTCGACGTTTCGCATGGTGTCGGAGGGACTGAAGAGGTCGGTGTGGGTACCGGCCTTGAGGGCAGACTATTCGGCGGAGCGATTGGGAGTGTTAAAGATAGGCGGTTCGAATGTCGCGATGCTGACGAGGTGGAGCGTGCTGAGCGTGTCTCACTACGGGCCGACGGAGAAGGCATCGAGACGGATCCCGTTTCCTTTTCGGCCTGTCTACCGTCGTGGGAAGGTTGATCCGTCCAACCGACATGGGTCGGAGAAAAGGGGGGAGTCGGGACCTGAACCTGATCGTCGGTGGCGGTAGTAGTCGCCGATCGATCGTCTGCACTGGACGAAGCCAGGACGGCATCGAGTGAGGTAGTTGGATTGGAAGAGCCGCGGTGGCGGCAATTTTGCTGGAAAGCCATGTGTGACGGAACGAAAAGTCCTGCGACAAGTCTCTGGAATGAAGGGCAATACGAAGCCTGCGTAAGTTGGTTCAGAGCCAGTAGTCGTCGTCGTTGGATCCCCGTCTGGGCACGACGGTGTCTCTGTCTTAGAGTAATCAGCCTCCTGGAATACAAGGAGAGGCGTCTATTACGGTTGAAAAGAGCGTTTGAACAAGATAAAATGCAACAGATTTCTAACTGAAGAACGGAGGTCATGGATAAGGAGCAGAAAACTAGAAGCGGGTGGTGGATTATAGTAGCCACATAGTATTCAACCCCATCAGCGATAGCGACTACCCAAGTAAGCAGGACCGGCCGTTGTTTGACAACTAGCCTTGCCTCTGGCTAAGCTACTAGGGCCGTCAATGCTATGGGTCCCGGGGATCGTGAATGCCAGATAAAAGCCCAAGTTGGGGCTATCAGGTACCAGGTGTTGTTATTAAGGCGCCCCGTGTCTCCAGTAATAAAGCCTGACCCTTGATGGGAAGTCGTAACTAGCTTGGAGGGTGAACGAATGATATCTTATTGAAACATCGACTGGGGTTGCTGACGAGAGCTAATGGAGTTCATTTTACGGAGTAGAACCAGTATAATCGTTGTTATATTGCGTAATCCTGTATGGGTAGTGTATGTTACTGCTAGGGCTAGAGATGGATGCGTTGATAGAGACCAGGGCATTAAGGGGGTCAGAAAACGTGACAATCTTGGCCGTATAAAGTCTGGCTGGATGTTGACATGGAAAGAGAGGGGAAAATATAACATCGAAGGCACACGACGCAACAACAACAATAACAGGGTTCGCCTTAATCAGCTGTGATGAAGCTCATTTCGTTGCTTTTATTTTGGGGTAATGTTTTCCTCTTGCCCCCTGTTGGTCCTCCGTCAACCGTTTGAAGGAGAGAGTTGCTCCACAGAAGTATGTTGCGTGTTACCTGTCTGGCTTCCTGCATTTGTTTAATTTCCAGGGGCGCGGCACTCCATGGATCTCATCTCTCTTGCTCCCTCAAGGAAAAATGGCGTGCAGCTCAGCGTGGCTGGCTGATCCCGCAAGGGGGCTAGCCAATCGAACAACTGGCCCCACCGAAGCCATGGAAGGGAGTCCTGCCAATCAGCCAGCCAACCCGGCCCATCTTAACTAGTGCCCCCGCTCTTTTGGTCTTCTGTGTACGGTACTTCGTGCTTCCTACTGGTGCATGTAGGTACGGAATCCTCCCAGTTGTCAACAACTGGCCCTTGACTGTTCAGCTGGAGCTTAACTGAATATACGACACCTTCGGTGTGCGCACACGAAGAATATCCGTCCAATCGGATTCTTGGCCGATTCCCAAAGCAGGCAAACACGACGTCGCCATGACATTAACCTAAGCAAGAAGCATTAATGATTCCAGCTTCTTGGGTGTTTCTTAATGCAATTAAGGCTTCTTCATATATCAGAAAATGATCAGCTTTAAGGAAAGTCGTTCTTTAAGGTTCGATTGCTGCGTTTTATAGCCCATATCCCCACCAAAGCCCCTCGAACCGAACCGTTCACGTGAAGTCGCGTCTTACCCGCGCCGGTTAAAACACCTCTAGGTTAAGTTTTAAGACCTCACGCGTCGTATGTGTAACAAAGGACGTAAAGCATTCGAACTGCGCCGCTCCTTTTTCAGACCCAACAATGAGCTTGTCGCTACCCACGGCTATGAGCCTCCGCGCCGCCCCTTCCTGAAAGACCCTCCTCATCTTTACAGTCTCTACCGGTATTTCTATCGCCTTGCTCAGCTATAGAGGTGAAACCGCGTACCCCTCCGCCTAAGTTGTTTAGCTCTAGCCTCCATGCCTTTTCCATTCACTTATGTTTGCGACCTGCTCCAACAGCTCGACGATGAGTTACATTCCACGAAGAAGCAAAAAGCGCCCAACAAAGCCATCATTGCGCGCTGGTTTAAGGAACATCGCTCCCGCCTGACCTCCGTAGACAATGACGCCAGCACTGTACTGTCAACGTTGCTACCTGAGCGTAGAACAGACCGTGTCTACTGCATCCAAGCTACCCGGCTGCATAGCATAATTGGCCATGCCTTGGGTTTAGGCTACTCCAGAGTGTTAGAACTACGCAGACACGAGACGCCGGGATCGGGCGTAGACCTCGGAGACTGTGTAGAGAGCATATTGAAAAGCACGGTAAGCATCGTAGTGTTCGTATCTTCATCACATCGGAATCACATCCAGTGACTTGCTCAACTTCGATTCAGTCTCTCAAGGATTTTCGGACTATGCTAACGAGGAACCTAGCCCAATCCCGTCCAGGATCAGGAGCTCAGCGTAGAGAAAATAGATGCTGTCCTTGCAGAAATTGCGGCAGCGTCTCGATTCAGCTCACCCAAAATACGGGCAAGCCGACAATACCACGGCGAGAAGTATGCGAATCGCGTACTGGGCAGCATTTATGTGAGACTCAGTGCGCGAGACGCAAAATGGCTCACCCGCTTGATCCTAAAGAATTATCAGCCAGTAGTGTTAGACGAGTATACTGTCTTCAGCAGCTACCATGTATTGCTGCCACAACTGCTGAAAGTCCGGGATGACCTGACGATCACTACCGCGTTCCTGCGCCATGTCAACCAATCCGCTGGAGACTATGACCGGATCGTCTCGGTTATGAAGCCGAAGTTGGGCATTAAAGTCGGGAGACAGCCATGGTTCAAAGGCCGAAGTGTTAAAAATTGCTTGGACATGATCAGGGGCCGACCCGTCAGCGTCGAGCAGAAGATCGATGGAGAATATTGCCAGATTCACATCGATCTCAGCAAAGGCCACCATTGTATACAGATTTTCTCCAAGAGCGGGAAGGACAGCACCAATGACAGAGCTGCCTTACACAGGTATGTTCCCTCCTGCATTCCACTGTATGCTAGCGCTGTCATTACTAAACTTTCATAGTGCTATTCGAGATTCGCTAAGGCTGGGCAAGCCAGACTGCCCCTTGAAACAAGGATGCATACTCGAGGGAGAACTGGTAGTGTATAATGACAAGGTGCGCTATGAGATATTCAGCGGTCATTATCTAGTTACTGATCTCGAGCAGGATAGCAGGATTTCGCCTTTTTATAGGATTCGCAAACATGTGTCTAGATCCGGATCTTTTCTTGGTACTGATAGGGACTCACAGTAAGCTCTCTTTACAGCCGAGCGAGGTTGTGATGCTAAAAGAGCTTAGGGCCTACGGTCATGAGCATCTGATGATCATCTACTACGACGCTTTGATGGTCGATAATCAATCGCTGCTGACGCATTGCCAGTCTGAGCGAAGGAAGCGTCTAACGGATCTGGTTACCTGCCGCGAGGGCTACGCTGAGATCGTTCAAAGCCAGATCATAGCCTGCTCGAAGCCCACGGCTGCCGCTGAATTACGAGAAGCCTTTGCCAAATGCATTACAAGCCGGGAAGAAGGCATTGTTATCAAGCCTGATACACCCTATTTCGACTTCTCCACCCACCAGGAACCTTATGCATGCTGCAATATTAAGCTGAAGAAAGAATACATCCAAGGATGGGGCGATGTGGGTGACTTTGCAGTTATCGGTGCCGGCTACGAGGCAGCTGCGGCTAAGGCCTACCAGATCCGAAACCTGAAATGGACGCACTTCTATATTGGCTGCCTGCAGAACCGGAACCAGGTCAAAGTGGGCAATGAGCAGGCTCGGTTCATGGTCGTCAATATTGTCGAGCTTACCGAGACCATGATGAAGACGTTCTTGGCTCATTACAACCCCGAAATTATTGCATTAGAAGAACAGGACATGTACGAACTGGAACTTCATGGTATAGTGCACACAAAGCCGCCTACGGTTGTCTTCGCAAACCCAGTCGTCTTTGATGTTCGCTGTTTTTCGTTTGACAAGGAACCGAACTCAAGATACTGGAGCATGAGGTTTCCGGTGGTTTCCAAAATCCACTTCGACAGATCCTATATCGACGCTATCACATTCGATGACCTGCAGGAGGCAGCTAAAACGGCAATTGAGATGCCACAACAAGAGGACAGCCAGGAAATGAGGAACTGGATACGTGCCCTCGAGAAGGCAGACCCTCGCGGCATTGCAGTCGATGCTATCAGCCAAGACAGCACATCCTCGGAGTCGACAATATCACCTAGGCGGATTACTGCTGAAGAGCACCGACGCGAAGGGAATGGGGCTGTCGGGGAAGATCTTGGACTTGCCAAGCCAGCCTATGCAAAAGGTCCACTTGCTCTTCCGACTCCTCCGACGTCTTCCGCATTGGGACCAGAGTCCGCTCCTGGTCAGTCCGCGGGAACTGTTGATGCTGATGTTGGAAGGCCAGAAACCGCGAAAAGGCGTTGCAATCCGGCAGACGACAGGCGTAGCTCGAAGAGGCACCGTAGTCTCGATCCTTCAAGCGAATTTGCCATACCTCCGAAGAGTTCTCAGAAAAACGTCACTGGTTTATCACCTAAAGCGAGAAAGCCCCTAGGTCAAATTGAGCCGAACGCTCTGAGTGAGAGTGCTTCGGGGGATGTGGATACCGAGAGGGCATACTCGTTGGACAAAACTCGAGTTGCATGTGTCAAGAGCGTAGAAAATACCTCGCCTTTACCTAAACAGCCATCTAACATGAGTCCAACCGCATCTTCGTCGGGTCGGTCAGTCGATGGTGCATCTAAGGAGGGAGGGATCTCCCGTCTGACTGAACCCCCACTACCGCCAGAGGATAGCGCTGTAACTTGCACTCAAGCCGGCGAGACGTGCATTTTTGTCAATAAGTCCATCTTGTTATCGCCCTGCATTGCTACGTATGCCTGGGTAACAGACACCCTGCTCAAGGAGCATGGCATTACGGAGTTCATCGTCGACCCCACCTCATGGACTCGAGGGAAAAGCTCGAACTCATCTGGACCACGAACTCGTGGCTCACCCGCAAAGAAATCGAGACCGAATCGAGTGCGCAAGATCTGTCTGGTGGAGTCTAGGCGCCAGGAGGCAACACATGCTTTCCTGAAGAAGCTCGAGGAGGCCAATCTCAAAACGAAGAGTGGAAATAGGGAATGGGTTGCGGTTTACGACTGGAGGGTTCTGGAGAAGGCGACTGAATTGGAATCAGGGGAGCGCGGAGTTGGGAATTATGATCCATGGAGACAATTCTATTTCGGACTTGCGTAGGGAGGCGCATTTTGCACGGGGAGCATTTGGGTTTGCATGAGGACACCCTTGCATTAGGGGGGTTGGGTGGTGTTTGCATTTTCGGAGCGATTGCAATTTGATTCTCAATTTTATCCTTGAATAAGATGGCCCCATCGATGCAAAGGCAAGAGGTCGGGACCTTTACTACCGCGCGACTGCAAATTGTAGCGTCACATCACTAAATTAAGCTTGGGAGCGGTGCTTGAGAGCGGTCATGTTAAGGGTAAACTTCAAACCCTAGCATATCGATGTCTGCCCTACCATAGGGGCAATCGAAGGTCTGTTGATGTTCGGTATTTGACACTTGCGTATGGTCCACTAAATAATTCTCCTACATGCCCTCATCATATGACGCTCCCAAAAGCACATCGACTAGGCCCCCCTCTCAGTAATCGTAAAACCCCTTGCCGCTCTTCTTGCCCAGCCATCCGGCGTCAACCATCTTAGTGAGCAGGACGCTGGGGCGATATTTGGAGTCGCCGGTCTCCTGGTGCAGCACCCGCATGATGGCGAGGCAGGTGTCGAGGCCGATGAAGTCGGCGAGCTGCAGGGGGCCCATGGGCACGTTGGTGCCGTTGCGCATGATGGCGTCGATGGCGTCGCGGTCGCCGACGCCCGTCTCGAGGCACATGATGGCCTCGTTGATGTACGGCATCAGGATGCGGTTGGCCAGGAAACCAGGCGAGTCGGCCGACACCGACGCCACCTTGCCCATGCGCTCCCCGCAGAAGGCCACCGCCGTCTCGAGCGTCGCCGCCGAGGTCTGCAGGCCGCTGATGATCTCGACGCCCTTCTGCACGGGCACCGGGTTCATAAAGTGCGTGGCCACGACGCGCGAGCCGGCCTCCGGGCCTTTCCCGGATTTGGCGGCGGCGGCGGCGATCTTGGTGATGGAGATGGACGACGTGTTGGTCGCAAGCACGGCGTGCGCGGGGCACACCTCGGCCAGCCGCGCGAACACGTCGAACTTGAGCTCCGGGATCTCGGGCACCGCCTCGATGACGAAGTCGACGCCCGACAGCGTGTCGACCGACGTCGTGGGCGAGAGCCGAGTACGCACCTCGTCCGCCTGTTCCTGTGTGAGGCGCGACTTGGAGACGTCCTTGGCCAGGAGTTTATCTGGTTAGCGTGGTTAGTTATTGAGCTCTCCGTCTCCGTCTCCGTCTCCGTCTCTCCTTCTCTCTCCCTGTCCTCTACTCTATTGCTTGCTCCTTCAAGGGAGATGGGAAGGGGCACGGACCTGCGAATGCTAGCCCCTTGTCTAGGGAGGCCTGTGATGAGTCCACCAGCGTGACCGGCACCTTCGCCTTCTGCGCTGCGACCAGCGCGATGCCTAGGCCCTAAGTTGTTCGGTGGTGTGAGTAAACCGGCGATGGGCCAGCCTTTTCTGTCGTGGCAGTCACATGCCGAGGGGAGCCTGCCACTCACCATCTGCCCGGCGCCAATTACGCCTAAGCTCTTCACCTCGGCCGCATGTCGGGCGGGGGTGGAGGTAAAGCATCTCCTTTGGCTTGCTAACCGCAAAGCCCTTCTTCCAATTGCGCTCGCCATTCTGTCCAAATGGGAATCGTGAACTCGGTGAAAGGGAGGATCCTGAGGTGAGATCAGAGCAACACCGAACCCGGTAAGTCATGAATGCCGGGTAACCTCGGCCTCGGATAAAGGCGGGTCTTAACTCGAGGTACCTATAGCTCTCAGGGATCATGGCAGTTAGCGTCATATAAACCCACATATCCGGAATATCTTTCGCTGGCTTGATTAGTCGACATATAAAATTATGTTACGACGCACCAGTCTTTCTGCTTTCTGCTTTCTGCAGCCCCCACCTTTTGTGGGTAGGGGGATATTAAGGGGCCGTGCGGGCCTAAAAATGCTGTGAAAGGAGATCTCGTAGTACTTACCACTGGTAGGCTGATGCGCCCTTTTGTGGGTGGGGGATACTAAGGGGCCGTGCGGAATATCTTTCGCTAGCTTAATTAGTTAAGGTTAGTTATCACGTAATAGAAAACTTAGGAATTCTAACCCGACCTATTCGGGCTCGGACCCGATGTTACAGGGCGGATACCTTGTTCAGGTATAACTTTCCTATGAATTGTATAGCAAATACACTGGCCACCAGCAAGTCAATCGTACCTTAATGTCAAGAAAAAACGGGGCTTGTATTGCGCTAACTGCAATAATCGCTGAGAGTTGTACAGTAGGGAACATCGCTCCAATGCTGACTGACCCACTAAATAAAGCTGGAAACCCACACGCGGGGAGCCGGGCGGTAGTAATTGAAATATAGCGCGTCGCGCTGACTTACAGGGGGACGCGTCGCGTACGGCACCCACTTAACGTAGAATTCCCTGGCCTGGCTTGATATGTTGCTTGTGAGGAAGCTGACCTTAAACACAAGCAATTGAGTGCTGAAGAGGAGCTGATTCCATCTCCTCCAAAGCTCAAGATGGAGTCGCTGGACGAAACCAAGGATATCGTGCATCCCGAAGTCCGGGCACATATAAACAGTCTTGTCTCTGCTGTAAGTTCGACTCTATTTAATCTGAGCTTCATTTACTCGATGATGTTGATTTACTGATCCGAATAACCTACATAGCTTGGTGGTTTCAGCGCCGACGATGACGGACGATACGTTCTCGGAGATTCCGCGCTGGAGGTTCTTCGGGACATCAAGAAATGGATCCGCTTCTACGACGAGAAGACAAACCGCATGGACGTCGCCCGATGTCTTGCAGAGGCGAACCTCGTCGACGGCGACTTACTACACATCCTCGCATCCTGGCCCCAGAATGAAACCGAAAACAAGTACAGGGCTAGAGCAGCGCTGGCATGTTTCGAGATACTGGTTCCCTTAACCTGGCCACTAGAACGCGACCTCGAGCAGATGACCATCAATCACCATAGGCACCTCCCGGTTCTACAGCTTGCCCAGCTCGGCTACAAGCGGTCGATCATCAACTTTGATGCTGCTCAGATCCTACATACTGCTGTGCGGGTTGCCCTGCCGTCGATGGCCCTTTCGCGCAGCGAGCGGACGTCACGCGACGAAGGTATTATCAAGCTGGTTCTGCTGTTTCTGCGGAACATCGCCATGATCTCGCCCCCGCCGGGTGTCAAATACGACGGCGACGAGTCTCAAATCTCGCGGTCTGCTCTGATCGATGCTTTCTCATACCAGGACATCCTTCTAACCATTCTAACCATAGCGTCTAACATGGGGGAGGACTTTAACCAGGAAGGCGTCATTCTGATGGAGATCATCTTTCACCTAGTCAAGCGCGTCGACGTCTCGAAGCTGTTCATGGACGACAAGCAGCTTAGCAAGGCAAAGTCCAACGAACTCACGGCTATGATGAATAAGGAAGCCGCGATGCACAGGCCCTACAACCGAAAAGCTCCGTCGAGACACAACCGATGGGGTACCATGATTTGGGTTGACCGGGGCGACGGAAAGGTGTCAACGGTATCTGGACAGGACGCGTTACTTGATGCAGCAACTCGACAACAGAAGATGGATAGTAGCAAGGTGTATCGACCGCCGAGACGGCCTAGAAAGGACGATATGGAACCGAAGGATCTTGGCCCGCCTGTGTCACTAAATGCCAGGGCGCGGCAGCAACTGAAGGGCTTCGTCGAAGAGTTCCTGGACTCTGGCTTCAACCCCTTATTTCTGCATATCCGAAAGAAGCTTGACGACCAGAAGGACTACATCTTCGAGTACCATTCACGGCAATTTTTCTACCTGGTGGCGTGGTTCCTCGAAGCCGAACGAGTCCGGAAGAAAGCTGCCAAGAATAACCAATCCACCCAGAATGGAGACGTTACGAGTTTTAACCTTGTGGCAGGTGTACTCAACCAGCAGATGTTCGTCACTCTCAACCGGACCATGGCGGACTCACAGGAAAATAAGCGCTGGCAGGATCTCTGCGCTACTATGAGGTGTTTCACGCAGATCCTTCTAACCGTTCAGGAGATGTTCGAATCCGGCAACGAAGAGGATGAGGAGATCGCAGAGAACACACTGAGTCGCATCTTCTACGAGGACGAGACGCACGACCGAGTCGCGACCATTGCTCGGAATTACAAAGATCAGGGATTCGAATATCTTGACTCCTGTACCGAGCTGACACACACCTACCTGCGGGTCTTGGAGGGTTATTCTAAGCAGAACGTCGACATGCAAGTACGATCGCGCCGTCGCGTGAGAAGGAAGAAGAAGGCGGCTAGGGCTGCTGCTGGGGGAAGCGAGGAGAACCCCATTGACGAGGGAGACGAGTCCGAAAACGACGAGGTGAACGCGGAGCGGACATCGAAGGAGCGGAAATTCAACTTCACCCGGTTCGCGGCTCGTTTCGTTCCGCAGGGCGTTGTGGACACCTTCGTCGCATTCACGAAGTACTACCAGGACCTCAACGATTCGCAGCTCAAGCGGGCGCACCGGTACTTCTACCGCGTCGCCTTCAAGCAGGAGATGAGCGTCATGCTGTTCCGGGTCGACATCATCCAGCTATTCTACAGCATGATCAAGGGGCCGGAGCCGCTCGACAAGGGTTCGAGCATGTTCAAGGAGTGGGAAGAGCTGACGAGGCAGATCCTCAAGAAGTGCTTCCGCAAGATCGAGGAGCGCCCCCAGCTCATCATCGAGATGCTATTCTCCAAGCTCAACGCGACGGCCCACTATCTGGAATTCGGCTACGAGAAGCAAACCCTCTCGACGTCGCAGCCTAAACCAGCGGCTGAGCTGGAATTCCGACACACCGTCGAGCCCGACCGGCAGGTGGCAATTGCCGTCGGGGTCCTGCTGGATAGGAACCTAGCTCACCACGTCAAATGGGTCAAGGAGCAGCTGTCCAACGCGATTACCGAGCGGACGGCATGGGAGCAGGCGGAGAAGGCGATGCCATCCGTGGAAGCTGATGGGCAGGCCGGTACGGAGCAGGCAACGGAAAGCACCGTAATGAAAGAATCTCCTTTATTCTGTGAGTATCCCGAAAAATCCACCAATATCAGGCACTGGACACTAAACTACCACAGCCGTTCGACCTGACGATGATGCTCGGCGCACAGCCATGTTTAAAAATTCGCATCTCCGGCTGCTCATGAAGGTCGTCGGCTTCGAACGGTTGGAGCCGACGATAGAAGAGCGGCCGGATGCAGCATGGGTAATCCCGTCAAACCTCTCAGCCGACAAACTCCAAGCCTCGCTCGACCTGATCAACAAGGCCGAGTTCGACCCGCCGACCTTCGAAGATGGAAAGTTGGCCGAGGACCAGCTACGCCGCAAGACGGTGCCGCGGAAGAAGGCCGTGTTCGACGACGACGACAACGGCAGCCTGCCCTCCGACGACGACGATATCCTGTTCCCAGCCGGCGGGCCCACAACCAGGAGGGTCTTAGACGACCCGGACAAGCCCAAGAAGACGCGGCGTCGCCGCAGACGGCGCGGAAGCGAGGACGGGGAAGAAGGGCTGACGGAGGAGCAGCTCGAAGAGAAGGCGCGGGCACGGCGCAAGCGCGAGAGGGAGAAGGCTCGCCGCTTCAAGAGCGACGTCTACGTGCACGCCAGCGACGACGAGTCGGACGACGAGGGGGGGCGCTGGGCCGAATTCTACGCCAACGAGGAGCGCATCCGGCAGCGGCAGCAAGCAGCCATGCTCGGCCCCGGCATCACGGCCACCGTCACCAAGCCCGAGTCCCCGGTGTCGTCGCTGCGGCGGCTGGCGCTGGCCGGGGGAGAGGCTCCGGATGAGGATGACAACGAGGACGCCGGTGGGGAGCGGCGGCGGAAGCAGAAGAAGCGCAAGGCGAGGGCACTGCTTGAGGATGATGATGATGATGGCGAGGATGACGATGGGGACGCGGACATGACGAGCTCGTCGCAGGAGTCGACGGCCGCTGCGAACGCGGAGGACTCAGACGAAGCTGAGGCCGTGGCGTCGGGCACCGATGACACGCCCCTATCCTCGAGCCCGCACCGTACCACCACCGGAAAAGCGCCGAGCGCCAAGCGCCGGCGTCTGTCCGGCGTCCGGGAAGAACCGGCCGCTAACAACAAGGATGCGGGTGACCACGCGATGGCGGATGCTCCAGAAAAAGACGGCACCAACGAAGAGGAAGAGGAGGAAGACGTCCCTCCGTCGAAGCCGGTGCCGCGGCGGCGGCCGAGGGCGAAGGCGGGTTTCATTATCGATAGCAGCGATGAGGAGTGAGCAGTATGGACTAATGGATGGACCCGGGCGATTGGGATCAAGGACAAGGATCCCAGTTGCAGCATGAGATACGTAGGTGTGGCGTTTGGCGTTTCGAGGCGTTCTGCATGAGAGGTGCATGCATACACACTCCTGGGGTTTTCGGATAGGAGGCGGTATTATACGTTGTATATGGCAAGTATTACGAGTTTAAAACCTATCAAAACCAAGGTCTGGTTGGTTACGTCACACAAACACCCTTGCAAGCGGAACGCGAGTTAATTCGGAACGATATCATTTGCTGCCGTACATCCAACTATCGACTGTATACGCAGTCTCCTTTCTAAACGATAGGAAGGGGTCGTTCAACGACAGCAGACCCCATATAGTCAACGACCCCTTCATCGCCAGCTACCTGAATAGCCCATCCTCATCACACGCCATTACAAGCTCGCACACGAGGTTCAGCCATTGATTTATTTCTGCTGTAAATCCAGCTTGTCAGCACTGGGAACCCCCTGAGAAAATTCGAAAGCGAGCCCGTCAGGCATGATTCAACCGGGGTAGATAGGTTGTGCGCTATTGCGAGGAAAGCGGATAGGAGTCAAGACAGGACAGGTAGGCAAGCAGGCAGGCAGCGCAAAATAGCTGGAACAGAAGAAGCCCCTAATCAGGACTCATATATAAGTGTAAACTTACAGGGCAGTTGGTGCAGCCGCAGTTCTGCTCGCACTGGCAGGTGCCGGAGTTAGCGCAGGAGCAGGCGCCCGAGGAGTTGCAGGAGCAGGCCATTTTCCTCTGCTGTTGCGTTCGGTGGTATTGCGTCGTAGGTAGGTAGGTAGGTAGGTGATTGGTCGGTTGTATGTACTGAGTAGTCGTGGGAGTTCTTGGGTGTTCAACAAGGTGTCCCTCAAGGTTCTCTTCAGAGACGCGAAAGGAGGGTATATATACCCCCTTCCTCGTCCGCTGCTGGGTCTCCCTCCACCCTCCACCCTCCACCTCCTCGCCTTTTGCTCAACGCGCGGCACCACCACGTATAACCGGGGGATTGGTGGGGACAGCTGGACGAAACCTTGAAAGCTGATCGATCGCGCATCTCGCAGAGACACGAGATTCGAAAACAGCGGAGAAGCCTCTAGTTTGGGGCCTGTTTTAGGCCAAACGATTCGGATCGCGCGTGCCTGATTGGTGGGCCGTCGTCGAGTCTCCAACTTCTCGTTGTGTCATGGAGACGTCAGAGACTCGCTAGCTCTGCATAGCTTCGTACCGAGAACCGGCTGGCATATGGACCAACGTTCAAGGTTGGGAGGGGATTTAGGCATCAACGAAGCTACCTACCTATGTGGATGCCGTTGAATCTCTCGAAGGAGAGGGGAATTGGACCTGAGAAAATAACACGGATAGAAGAAGTCAGTATCGAATTATGGTCGTGTGTGATCATTCGGATCTCACGAGTCTGAGCAGGGTGGATCGTCCGGATAGCTTAGGGCGCAGGCATTGAGCTTAAATCAAGCTCGACTTCACCAGCAAGCAGATGAGCCTGGGAGAAATATGTACGAGCAATTAGATCACAGATTTATACGCAGCCGCACCACTTTTTTCAGGTTACTTTTACTCGTTGATTAAAAGCCACAAAAAGCATATCCTAGGCTACATACCCTTTACCAGGAGAGACACCTCATAAAACAAACATCATAAGAATAGACAGCACTTCCAAGATTCCCAGCCGCTGAAACTACCGGATGTGTCTGTGCGGGGTATATATCAGGTGAATATTTGTTCATTTCTTATTTCGCTGACCGTAGGCCTTGGTTGCGTAGTCGCCCTGGTGGACGATGAGGTCCTCGGGGCGGTAGTCGAACTTGCCGGACAGGTAGCTCTCCAGGATGGCCTTGGTGCCGGCCGCGTACCGCTTCTGGGCGTCGATCGAGGTGCCGGACATGTGGGGGACCATGGCGTTGCCGCCGCCCCAGGGGTTCTTGGCGGTCCGGAGGGGATGGTCGCGGGGCGCGGGCTGCGGGAACCACACGTCGCCGCCGTAACCGCGGAGGTGCCCCGACTTCAGGGCCTCGGCGACGTCCTCCTTGACGACGATGGCGCCGCGGGCGGTGTTGACCAGCCAAGAACCTGGACAGACAGTCAGCGGGACTTGCTCTTGCAACGGCCGAGCAGACTCTCGTTTGGTCCCGTGTTGTCAATAAATGATAGGAGGTACTCACCCTTCTTCATCTTAGAGATGAGGTCCTTGTTGAAGAGACCTCGGGTCTTCTCGTGCAGCGGGCAGTTGATGGTAACGACGTCGCACTGCGCCAGCATCTCCTCGAGGTTCTCCACGCGGCGGCAGCCGATCTCCTTCTCGACCTCGGGCTTGAGCGGCTGGTAGTCGAAGTACAGCAGCTCCTTGCAGTCGAAGGGCTTGAGGCGTCGCAGCACACGCTCGCCGATACGGCCGACGGCGACGGTGCCCACGACCTTGTTCTCGAGGTCGTACTCGTTCTTGGCCACGGCGGCGACATCCCAGTCGCCCGCCTCGATCTGCTCGTGCGCCGGCACGAAGTTGCGGACCAGGGCGAGGATAGTCATGACGACGTGCTCGGCCACGGACACGACGTTGGATCCCGTGACCTCGGCCACCGTAATACCGCCATTGGTCTTGTTCGCCGCATCAAGGTCGACGTGGTCAGAGCCGATACCAGCGGTGACGGCCAGCTTCAACTTCTTGGCCTTGGCAAGACGCTCAGCCGTGAGGTAGCCGGGATGGAAGCTATTGCTTATGTTAGTCACAGCTTATAAAAGTCAACTTCCTCCTTTTCCATATTCATAAACATCCTCCAATGGTTCTTCCGCCTTTTTTTTTGTTACTAAAGTGTCCACGTACGGGGTCGTGATGATAATTTCAGCGTCGACGAGCTCCTTCTCGAAGACGGAGTCCTCGCCCTCCTTGTCGGAAGTGGTGACGAGGGTGTGGCCCTGGTCCTCAAGCCATTTGCGGATTCCGAGCTCGTTCTCGGTCGTACCTAGGAGATCGGGTTGCTGTGATTGGGAGGAAGAAAGCCGTATTAGCCAACATAATCCACCCGCAAACTTCTAAGCCCATGATGTTTGTGATAAGTGATCGGGGGTATAATCCACCGTATGCGGTGACCCCACATTGGAGGGAACCCTTCAGGATGTCCTCACCCCGCCATTTCCAACTGCGGTAACGTCACCTCTGAAGGTAAGACCCGTCTCCAATCATCCCTTGCTATATCAGGTATGCGCGAGACCCGCGCGCCAACTTCACCCGACTGCCCCGCAAGCTGCAAGCTTACAGATCGGGACATTTGAGTCTTTCCGTCCAAGGACGTTCGGCCCGCGAGACGAGGATAAACAGGACGGAAATATGATAATGCGATGCGATTTGGGGATTCGGGCTGCAGGGTTTAACGGCTGGCTTACATCTTGGGCATGCTTCCCCCCGTCGTATAGTACAGCAAGGACTTTAACCTTTTCACGCGAAGTCGTTAGTAAACGAGCCGAAGCCGGCG
Organism: Monosporascus sp. mg162; assembly: GCA_004155945.1. Lineage (NCBI taxonomy): Eukaryota > Fungi > Ascomycota > Sordariomycetes > Xylariales > Monosporascus > Monosporascus sp. mg162. The sequence continues at coordinate 58,526 of QJNY01000262.1, forward strand.
CTCCGAATGAGACTGGACTGGAGCGAAACGAGGAGGATGAGGAGGGTATCTTTGACGCGAGGACCGGGCGTGGCGTCACGCTGGCCCGCAGCGACGAAGACGCCCGAGGAGAGGCAACAGAACGAGCTGTAGAGGTGGAGAACGCTCTCGTTGAAGAGGGACGGATTAATAAACGACTGGAGCGGGCAAGGAATACCATTTTGACCAAGTTAATACGTTACTTGAGTAAGCTATAAGCAGACAGGAGTGATAGACAGGTAGGAGGAGCAGGAAACCGAGTCGCTTATAAGGTTATAGGAAGAGACTATTCACGTGTACAATAAAGAGTATATAAGCAACCGATGACGAAAGTACATGGAATACGCAAAGGATCGATGTGCAAGGAAGACGGTTCAAACATACGACTGTCAGAATCCGGAAGGAGCATACCCAGTCTTTATGGGATTCGGGATGCGCCTCGGACACCAAGGTCCTCGAATCCACATACCTCGACTACCGAGCTCGGCCCAAACTACGGAGGCTAGTCTGAGCTCATTTCAGAGGAGGGGGTTTCACGATGCTATTCTGGCATGTCGGGTAAGTTGCCTGGTCATAGCTTCGTCCAATTACCCGCGTCGAACCGAAGGAGATCCGGGATGGGGATAGAAACATCTTCGCGCTTACCTGTGTACTACCACGTAGCATCGGCTGAGACCCTGTGTCATGGCTTTGCCTCCAAGGACGCTGTTCTCCGTGCTCCACGCATGCAAAGCTCCAAATGTAGCTAACGTACTACTGCGCGCCGGCGGCTCGCCGGGCAATTCAGTAGAGTTCGCGCGTTGTGTGGTGCGGTTCTTACACCCCCGGTAGTTGCAAGGGCGGTCGTCAAGAGGCGACATTGGTGCGGACGCATGGAATTCCTGTTCAGGTAGTAACTCATTTGCTCAGCGAGAGAGCCGATGGTCACGCATCTCCTGGCAATTGGAGAATCTCGGCTGCAATGCAAATCACAGCATCTCAACATCTCGTCAAGTCAATTACCCCGCCGACCCGACTCTATGTCCCGGTTGTTTGACTGCATGCGCCGCATCGAGCAGCTTGGGCCGGCACGCCACCGGGCTGTCTCGGAGATGCTTCGGGATTCGTGTATGCGGGGTGAGCTGATCAAAGCCCCACCATGCCGACCTCTCTCATACGCTCCAAATCGCAACGAGTTGATTGGGTTGGAGAATCTCGGAGAATTTATGGTGGGCGACCGCTCGGTAGTCTGGGAGTGTCTTGGTGACCCTCAATCGTATACGTCCGAAGTAGCTTCTGCTTCTTTTCAAGAAGGTATGAATGGTCATGCATACTGGTTATCCTGCGAGGCTATCTAGCGTCTTGCATCCATGGATACGGGGCAGCTTAAGCTTCACAAGTTGCCAAACTGCCATAAAGCAGTGGCTTAGAAGCGGCTGAAAGGGTAACAGATCCCCCTGCGGGGAAAGCTTCCCCTGTCGGGGAGGCGGAGCCCCTACGTATTCCAATTGACCATCGCCGCGCCACCCCGCAATGGGACGGTAACGCGCGATTGTGAACCCCTATCACGCACCTTCTTTTCACCCGCTATTTTAAGATGGTTTCTGAAGGTTGGGAGAGCCAAGAGTGCTTCTAAAGCGACATCTTCTACATGATAGCTGGGTTCTCTAATGAACGTGCAGCGCTCTTGTGGCCCGCCCAGGACTCTACACCAAATACACGAGGACACAATCCATGGCTGCTTTTCCGGGAGTCTAGGGTCATCGTCGCAAGCCAGTCATGCCTGGTCAGCGGGAACTAGCATAGTCGATCTCAGGTAAACAAGATCTCGGCAAAGGCTCGAACCAGATGATCAGATGAACACTGAATATGTAAGGCACCTGAAGGCATCCAAACCTTGTCCTATGGCCGCGGGGAATCCAATCGGGGTCTATTCTCAGCCGTTTCTAAAATCAATAGGGGCGACGCTTGGTATGGGGATATCTCGGTATCGGCCCGAGATCACTCTGCCGAGCTCAAATGATTCCCCGAGTTTCCGAGAGACCTAGCTCATTCACAATATGTCAGATGCCGCTGCCATGGATGCCGTTCCAGTTCGCGAATCATAGCGCGGCCTACTCTGTCTGTCCGGACGTATAACCCTTGCGGATACGCAACCCCCGAGCAGATCCTTTACTTGTACAGAGCTTACCTATAACTAAAAAAATGGCATCAGCCATCACAAGACCGACAGGAACTCCACTTCTCTGTTGCCTCACTCTTGATGTACGGGAAATTGGGCCCCTCGCTGACGGCTTTGCAGAACGACAGAGTTAGTTATTTGTGCTAGCGTCAGCGCTGCGAGTTAATGACGCTCGCTCCTCCTAAGCAACAGCTAGAACAATAATTCCCACGCTGAAAACCCCGTGTGGTAAAACCTCAGCCAAGTCACGCATTCTTTACGACGACGACTTCTTGCTCACGATAATTGCCCAAGGCACGGCTACTCGAGATTCTTCCGCCCTTGCTTGCGTCAGTGAGGACATCCGTGTTGATTGAAGGGTCCGACTTGTCTAGTGCTCGAGTTGAATCTAAGGGGCTCCTACGGTTGCAAATATCTTTATCCGGTCCACGAGTGCTCATACAGCCTATTGCCGTATAACGGGGGAAGGCACATACGAGAAAAGAACGGCCACTCCTATCACATACGATCATACCACGTGGAAAACTCGGGATTCCGTCCGCTCTCCCTTTGGCAAGCCACGTCGGGCTATAGTTGGGTCGGTGGCGACCAGCGAATCACGGGTGTTGTATGTTTGCTTTTGTCTATTGCATCAAATACGGTACCCATCATCGTGTAAACTGGTACGGGCGTTTTGTTTTGCCATCGGCCGTCCGTAAGAGTCCGGATACTGGATAGGAGGCACCGTACCCAAAGCTCGGTAGTTTCATCGGCTTTCGAACGACTCGCGAGCGATAAGACAGTTCTCGGGATCACCTATAAAACATCAGCATTTCCGGTTCTTGACTTAAGCAATGAGAGGATTAACATGCTTAGGTTCACAATCTACATGGAGCCCCTTCGACCGCTGTATTGATCTTGTCACCGGATGTATTCAGATAAAGGGGTTTGATAAGCCCGGTTCGCCACCACTTTCTCCCAGGCTGAAGGGATCTCAAATATCTTTTTCGAAGGAGTTGAGTGTCTGGGAGCTTTTTGAGTCTTAAGTAACGCACAGGTGAATGCTTCCCTGACAGCCAATCGAACATCGAACGAGCTCGCCACGACAGAGCTCAGACGTCACCACGACAATCATCTTTTCAACACCCTCTACACCCCCAATTTTCGTCTTAGTGGCTCTTACCCCTTGCTTGTTGTCGTGCAGGGATGGCCGCCCGACAGACCTTTTTACCGCTAAACTACTACCCAGATCGCGACGATGACACGGAGTTCCTCGAGAAGGGGTTCGATTCCGGGTGTGTGATATCCTCAAACACGAGGCTGTAGAGAGTATGATAGCTACTATACTTCACGGTATTTTACACGCGTGATCGACATACCAGCGAAAAAACGAGTTAATCCAACAAGGTGCTCTAAGCTTATGTAGAACGGGGATAGCTTCTGTTCGAACGGAGTTTTAGACTGGTCGCATGCCCTATTTCCTCTTCTGTCGATACAGGACGCTACGATATGTAGCGATGCCTACTGCGTACGGGTACCTAACACTCACAGTTCAGCGCGACCTCTAAGTCTTGGGAGCTTGGGTATGGTCGACACTCGAGCGAGTACCGAAATAGCATCATTATCCATGGTGAAGTTATTAGCACGAGGAGTCACTTGAACTCCTGGAAGCTTGCTGCGTACAACGGAAAATAAGGTCTAGGACACCACGAATTGGCTGTGTTTCCAATACACTGGAAAGGCTCTGGACAAGCTCCAGAACTACTAAGAGTTGAAAATGGAGCACCTCTGGGGACACCGGATTCGACCTGACTACACGGATAACTACCCTGCTATTTTGAAACATATCGCATACCGAATACGTGACTGGGATTGCGAGTAGCAGGTCTTCGCCTAAGCACAGACGGAGCTAGTGAATAGGAGGCGAATTCTCAATAATACGCACACTTTCCCGGGCGACTTATGATCACGGAATCTAAAACAATGACGAGTTCTTTCATTTGCCCTTAAGATCAGTCCTCAAAGACACCCTCGACAGCTTCTGTATGAATTCTGCGAGCTATGACCGCACCATCGCCACTGGTTTCGATCAGCCACTCCTACGCAGGACTACCCCAGAGTCCAAGATAAACCAAAGCGGATCCAAAAAGCTTCGCGGTCTATAAGCTTCCTCGGCACTTTGTGAGGATGGTCTTGGCAGATCAGAGACACTGACCTCACGTGCGATCCGAACCGCCCGCTTTGTCTCAGCCAAGAACTCTGCGGTTGCACAGCTAGGCTCGTGAGCCCCCTCTTGTCCCTCCCCCATTCACCCTGGCTGTATATAGTACATCATTGATTGATGACTGGTTGCTACCCTTTGACTCTAGTATAGCTTGCCGAAGGACTCGATGGAGTGACACCGACTCCTCGTCGTTGTACCCGATCTCATGGTTTTTTTTTTGGCTCCAAGACGTCGAGCATATTGGCAGCCAGGGAAACGATACTATATGGCGGCCCAAGACCAAAACCGTCCCATCTCCATGGACAGAGGTGCTCGCTTCGCCGCTGGAGCAGCCAGCGTATAACAATGGTACCCGGGGCATCTGGTCCAACGACCTCTCGCGTCTCTTCTCGGCTGTGCTCTGGTCATCAAGCAAGTGGCGTCGTTTTCGCCGTCTCTCGGTCTTTCCCCATTTACTTAAAGCAGAGGTGATGTCTCTTTGCTCTTACGCTGGTCTACGCTGGTTGTCGCTGGTCGATCTGTTTATACCTAGACATTATAGCCGCCTTACGTCTCACATGACAGCCTCTTAGACCTCCGTCCCTTCTTTGTCTCCTGAAGGGGGGGACACCAAAGCTATTGACTTCTTCAAGTACTAGCTCTACGCGCCGATTGTTGGGCTAGCCCTGTGTTGATTCTTACTGACCTCGTACACCATCTTCCGCCGCCCATGGTAGCGAAGTATATAAAGAATATAGAGCAACGCTCCACAGTCAATTTATCAAACGCCCGCTTCTTCTTACCCAGTCCTCGCGCGCCTATGTAGCTAGTCCCTATACGCCCCCATATTGCCCTCACAAAACCCCAGTCTCCATATGTCAAGCAACCCCCCGAAAGGGGCTATATCTCAAATGATCAGCTACTAATACAATGTGTCTCCCTAGGGCGGGAAGCCACCCACACATCCAATTCGCTACCTCACTGAAGACTGACTATGTGGCGTCCGAGGAAATAGCAACCCGCCCTCTGAGACAATCCACTGGTTTCTCTGTGTCTCAAGCGCACCGGTACGCTGCGACGAGTCTGGAGGTAGAAGTCGCCACAGCTTACGGTACGGATACTCACGGTGGGACAGCCGACCGGGACTCTACGCCTGCATGGCCACTGTCGGGCCGATAGCTGTGTGGTAGGTGCCGTGGCAGGATCTAAGATTCCTAGTCCGTGGTCCGGACTTGGTGACTCCCTTCTTGGAGGCCGCCCCCGTTTCCCCACGAGGAGAAGATAAGGAATTAATTAATTGGTCGGCTGGTGGCTGCCCGCCTGGAGAGGGGAAGCAACCATCAATACCGGTTTTCCCGATACTAACGTTAGATGTTGGCCGTTCCTTAAAGGGATGGGCTTATGTGGAGGGCCCCCACTCCATGGTTCGTTTTCCCCCTGCTGAGTTGCCCCATTAACTTGGATTCAGCACGAGGAGTGATTATGGCCGCAATGGCCATGAAATAATATGACATGATGGCAGCCCTAAGCCGTTCCTTGTTGACCGCTCAGGTTTAAGCCTACGCCTACGCGCACTGCTAAGCAACAAGATATAGCACTTTTCAAACAGGGGCTTTTGACTGAGCTTGATGTCAACAATCTGGGATACTTTCACGGTAGATGGAATTGCGCGCCGTTAATGAAAGCCGGATATGCAAAGCTATGCTCTGGTTCGATTATTACTAGGCGCTATATTAATTCCCGTCGCGAGGTTACACTAGCCCGTCCCCTTCTCGTGACTTCTGCTTCTGTGTACAAACAATAAAATATATACAATAGGAAACATTGTCCTGAACTCAGATGGCAGGGACCATCCTGCTTCGGGAATACCAGCCCGCAGTAGCGTAGGTTCGCGTGCTCATGAGGCGAACGCTCTCCTCGAAATCACTGGTGCCGTTGCTGGGGTCGGCGTCCGTGGCAGCGCAAGTGGGCTTCTCTCCGTTCTTGCCCAGACTGCCATCGACGGCGGCGAAATGGTACTTCTCGCTGGTAGTAGCCACCATGTTCTGGGCGGCCTCCTCAGTCCAGCCGTTGATGAAGTCGCCGTGGCTGCTGAAGGCGTTGCCGGAGGACAGCTTAAGCGGGGCGGTACCGCTCCAGCCGTCGGGGAGGACCTTGCGCAGGTCGTAGCGGATGCTGAAGCGCAGCTGGGGCATGGAGGACATCCCCTGGGGGCACCAGTTGGGCGTGCCGTAGTTGCGCGACTTGTAGGCCGTCTCGAGGCTGTCCGAGTTGACGCAGTTGGGGAAGTACAGCAGGGTCTGCAGGTGGGTGCTGCACGTGCTGCTGGGGAAGCCGTTCTCGTCGGTCCCGATGCCGCTGTCGCCCTCGCAGAACCACTCGATCTTGGCGTCGCCGGGCATCTCGGCGGCCGTCTTGGCGCTCGCGCTGCCCGCCACCATCTTCAGGTCCTGGGGGATGGGGACCTCGGCGGGGGTCTCGCCGAGGTTGTAGTAGGCGCTGAAGCGCATGACCGGCACGGGCTCCCACGAGCCGCTGGCCGACTGGTAGAGGAGCGTGGGGACCCAGTAGACGGAGAAGTCGTTGGGGTTCTCGGCGTTGGTGCAGCCCTTCTGGAGCTCGGCGCTGGTCGTGGTGCTGGCGGTCACCGCGTCGGAGCCGAAGAACGAGTGAAGATGCGACTCGGTGAAGGAGCCGGGGTATACGATGGGGTCGATGTTCTTGTACATGAACGGGGACTTGACGTTGACTTGGGTGTAGGCATGTGCCACTTGGGCAACAAGGCCGCCGGTGAGGGCGGCGCGCAAAAGAGTGGAGGAAGGCATCCTGTGCTGTAAACGAATGTATATCTGATAAAGCTAACGAATGTAGAGTGTTGCGGTTAAGGAATGAAGAGTGACACGACGAGAACGGAGCTGACACAGAGGAACAGAAAATCCATCATGTGAAGGACGAGGATCCGGGATATAAATAATTCTCGGCCGATGTCCCCTACTATGTCGTCCCTCGTGATGCAGTCCCGATGCCCGGGTAGAATCGTACGAAACGGAAATAGGTTCGTCTTGGCATCGTTCCAACCACGCCGTGTTAACCGCCCAAGGTCCCCTACCGTAGCGCCAGGCTTGCCCATAGCTACTCGCTAAGTGGGGAATAGATCGGCTGGCTGTGAGCGATGCGTCTGGATCCTCGTTGACAGATCCGTCTCGAATAAGCGAGTCCGTCTATATGTTTAGGGGCCCACTGCGCCCTCGGATATATCCCGAAAGTAGCGATTTTCTACGTTTCGCGGGTGCGGCTGTATTTCGAACTGAGCTGTATGAGGCGTGCCGATCCTAAGTGAAAACCTTCTTGTCATCTAGGAAGCGAGTAAGGAGACGAAAATTTACTCTAGTTTATGCAACCCTATGGTAACGACTTTGAATGCGCCGCAACGGATACCTTGACTAGCCCCGAATTGTCCAATCATATCACACGCGAATGGAATATACTTCCTTTTTAGAACAAATGGCCAGCTAGGTACCACTAAAATCGTTGACGCTGGTGCTCTATGCCCATGCACGCCATGCATCGGATACGGCCCGCAAGTGTGATGTTTATTTATTTGAAACGAAACAGGGCCCTGAACAAGCCGGCAGTGTGGGGCTCGGATATTGCGGCTAACTTTCGAAACAAAGCAACGGCCCACTGTTCCACTGCATGTCACTACTGTAGAGGCTTCAAAAGGATACTTACTGTAGTAGTGGTCTCAGCTAGTCAGTCATATGGTCGGGAGTAAGCTTTGCTTTACAATGGAGAGATACTTTCTCCCTATGTAAGTAGTTTGGTATTCACATCGGGGTCGGGAACTTCCAGGGCCGTTTCCGCCTAATTCCCGTCGTTGTCTGCATTGTTTGAATGTCCCTACCACTCAGAACTTCGTCGTCTTAGAAAGGTTCAGTTCTAGAGACGCTCACTCGAGACGCCCGACTACCGTCCATGCATATACCAGCGCCGTCCTCGTTCATGACCATACCATGCCCGAGAGAGCACTCATCAGCCAGTCATCAGTTGTTCCATGCCCTATAGCCCTCGTTCTTCTGCTTCTGCCGCGTGTTCCAGCCCAGCTTGCCGCTGATGCTATTGACCCAGTCCTCACTGCGGCGGCCGTGGGGCTGGACACTGGCGAAGGGGAAGCGGCTAGCGCTGATGGTGACGTAGTCTCCTGGGAAGAGTTCGATGCGCTCGCGGCCGTCGAAGCTGGCCCAGCTGTTGGTGCGCGCATCGTACGGCACGCCGATGCGCAGCACGATCGTGTCGGGCAGGATGATGGGCCGGAACGACAGCGTGTGCGCGCAGATGGACGTCACGAGCATCACTGGGTTCTCCGGGTGGCAGAGCGAGCCCCCGGCGGCCAGATTGTAGGCCGTCGAGCCCGTCGGCGTCGACACGCAGACGCCGTCCGCGAGGACCGAGGTGAAGTGTTCGTCGTCCCCGAAAATTTCCGTGTAAGACATCGCTATGTGCGGTGAGCGAGATTGTCATGCTGTGGATAGCTCAGGTTAACGGTTGAGGATACTTACTGGGATTCGGGCCACGATCTACCACGATCTCGTTGAGAATCTCGTAGGTGCCGTCTGGCTTGTGGGTATGTTCGTCGTCTTTCTCCTCACCAACGAGCTCGTCGACGAGATCTCGCTTCTTGTGAACCTCCTCCTCGTCCATATCTTTGACCGGCTGAAGTTGCTGCCTCGTCTTCTGGGTTCTCATGACAGTGCCCTCGAACCGTAAACGCAGGCTGACAGTGACGCCATCGTTAAAAGATTTATCGAGGATATCCTGGTAGTCGTTGAAATCGAATTTGGTAAGGAAGCCAAGGCTGCCAAGGGCGAAGCTGAGGACTGGGGGCACTATACGCTGAAAAAGCCAGCTAGCATAGAGAACGGTCCCATCTCCTCCCAGCGTAATGACAAAGTCGAACGTATGGGGTTTGGTACGGCACATCTCCTCATCCCAGAAACGTAAGCGCCTAGCCAAATCGTCGATAGGGGCGTCTTCGTCCATCTCGCCTGCCTCGATGTACTCTTTCCGAAGTTCTTCAAGCAGACCCGCGACATTGAGTGCTTTATTGCCCTTCAAACTGCGTTCCAAGTAGACAGTGTGTCTTACTTCCCGCTCTCTGCTTAGCAACCACCTAGTCACCTCCCTCGCCTTCGGAACCAAGTCGTAGTCGTAGACCTTAGTTAGGATGAAGATACTTCTGGCCTTGAACTTAAGGCGCATGCTTCCTAACCGCCGGCTGAGCTCTCTAACACCCCATGCCATTTCGCTCAGTTGCTGCTTTGTCAACAACCGGCTATGCATCGCTTCCAGTCCCTGCGCCTGTATATCTGGGTCTGATCTTTTTCTCGAAAGGGTCCTCGTCCACATCTTCTCGTCGGTCTGACCGACGTCTGTACTATCGCCGCTATCCAGGTCTGCGGCGGAAGCCTTCTCTTCTGACTGGTCTACCCCCTTCGGCTCTACATATCGATCAAGGGCTCTCTCGGCGGTCGCATCCTCTTTTCTCTCATGCTTTTCGGCCGAATCTGGGTGGCCATTTACGGTTTTATACGTATTTGAGCGGGCGCCGGGGTTTTCGAGCAGTTGGTGGACGAGGCATTGGGTCTTCTTTGAGCGATGGCCGAGATGGGGTGCACTGGACTCGGTCGAGACCAGAGAGCTCTTCCGCCGGTAGGGATTGCCAGCATCAAATGTCACTTCAAAAGCTTTCGTGTCATCGTCACTACCGCTGCAAGCTGGGTCGTCATAGTGGACGTGTTTGCCATCCTTGCCAGAGTGGGATTGCTCGTCTGTATCTTTTGTCATCTTGAAAGAGCTCTTAACTCGGTGCCGGTATGATTATCCATAAACTGCAACGCTGTCTCGAGATGATGCGAAGAAACTGGCAAAGGGGGACAAGGTTGCTGTCGTACTCTATGTTCTAAGTGGGAGTAATGAACGGGATGGTCCAGATCGCGGCCTGTTCCAAATGCGGCGGATAGACCAGCCGAACGGTCCAATTGATGATAATACTGTTTGTTGCTGTAAAGTCAGCAACATGCATAACCGTTTGTTTAGTGGGGTTGAGCTATATCAATGACCTAATACTCTTTATCTTATCAGATATTATTAACCTGCTTAGGAATAGTTAGATCTATGGTGCCTGCCAAGTATGTGCTCAACCCATCCAATATTCCGCTTGGCCAGTTACCTCCTGATTCAACTTCATTATGTATGGATCGACTATTCGACGTTAGGATATTTATGCCAGACATTGCGTGAAAGGTATAGGTACTTAAGTATGTCAATATATTTCATGGCAGTGGCAGCTACGTCGCTTCATTCCGTTAGCCGGTCGATTCAGGCTCCCGCCCCGGGCCTTTCTGCAGCCAATCATATATATATTTTGTGGTTTCATGGGTCTAGCAATAGGATCGCCGTATGGCCTCAAATTTTTAGCAAATGTGTAAACAAGACAAAATTGAAAGGCGTGACGGCGCCAGGCGCTCAAGAGCTCGAAGCCAGCTATGAGAGGAACTGGGGCATGGGACAATTAACATAACAAGTGTTGCTCTGTAGCATTTATCTAGAATATGTGTGGTTTTGCTTAGAAGTGTGGGAATCTCATTACTTCTCGGACCGCTGAATTCGCGTCAGCAATATCAATTCTTTTTCTTTTGGCAGGGCCCGCTATTGTGTACCTATCGTGTGCCTACGGTGTACATCCGACCAGTATATGCAGCCGGAGTGCTCGCAGATACTCGGTACGGCCGCAATTAAAGGGCCAGGAATCCGGCTCCGACACTGTAGTCATACTCCGCGGCATTTGCTTTGCACCTAAGACGATCCGGCCGACCGGTGTGTGTTCCCGAGATCCCGGCTTTTCTCCGTGTGGGGATACCGGTGCGGGGGGTTTCGCAGTGGGTTTCGATCGACCATTGAAGAGGAGGCAGTGTGAAGGAGATGACGATTTGATATGGGATTTGATTCCTTTCAGATGAAATTTACATATTTCGTTTCTTCTGCCTGACATAATTCGTTTTGTTCTAAAGCCAGGTTCGGAATCCCGTTTCTTGAGGACCCCACAACACGCCGCAACTATGCCTGACTCTCAAAAGATCGCAACGCTCGACGTGAGTCGCTAAAATATCCGCTCCTAACAAGCCATAACTAACACGCTCTCAGTCGAGCCTTGCCGACAGGCTGCCGGCCTACTCGAAGACCCTCTTCCACGCCAAGGAGTCCAAGAAGCTCAGCTTCGAGAGGATCGCCGAGGAGCTAGGGCGCAGTGAAGTCGCTGTGGCCGCCTTGTTCTACGGTCAGGCCCAGGCATCCGAAGAAGATATTGAGAAGCTTTCGGCTCTCCTCAGCATTCCCAAGACCGAGCTGGAGGGCGCTATGGGAGGCTTCCCCGACCGGGGCCGCGCCGGCCCTATGCCTCCGGTCGAACCACTCATCTACCGACTCTACGAGATCGTGCAGAATTACGGCTACGCCTTCAAGGGCGTAATAAACGAGAAGTTCGGCGACGGCATCATGAGCGCCATTGCGTTCTCCTCGAAGGTGGACAAGGAGGTTGACGCTGATGGCGTTACGTGAGTTCCCTATTGCCGCTCCTTCGGATTTGTGCAGAGGGCCGAACGCTGACATGCGATAGCTGGGTTAATATCACTTTAAGGGGTAAATGGTGCGTCGAAGTCTAACGGAGCCCCTGAGGCTTTGCTAACAGGTTCTAGGTTGCCTTTCACTCGATTTTAGGGTTAGCTGTTAGATGGCCACCATCCTCTACTAGTCTCCAAACCGCGATGAAGGACGCCTTGAGATGCGGAGGTACTGTCTATGTACTGACTTTGTTAAGAGCTATGATGATCGGCAGACAGGTCGTCTCTCGATAGGCATGCAGTTTATTACGAAGTGCGCGTTCAGCTAGCTACTGGGATAATGCCTTCTTGGCCTCGAGCCTCATCATGACAGTTATACGTACGCCATGTATGCCTCTGAAGCCATTTAGCGATTCAGCCGCACAGTCGTACCTCTGTATAATCAAAGCCAGGGTCTTGTGTTCATATCTTTGGGGAGAGTCTTAGTACGCCTCCCGTGACGAGGACCGAGGACGTTACAATCCATTGTAGGCATACTCTCCTAAGCGATAGTGCTTCGACGAATACTTCTATTCGTCCTACTGGTAAAGTAGATAAGCTGCTCCTTGAAGTAGTGTATCGTTATGCCCACAACCTCAAGGACTGCTATAATATCTTGAGTTTCTCCCTGGAACAGCACCATAAGATGGCAGAGTCGGACGGACTTAGGGACAAAGGTAAGAGTCAAGTGGGTGCTTTCATTGGTGGACCGGCAAGCACATAGATGTCTTCTATTGTCCATTATACGTTCATCATATGAGAGCGTAGTTGCATCTCAGCCTAGCATGGAAGGACTAAACGTTGGTAATAAGATAACTGAGTCGCCAAACACCCCCTTCCTAATCAGCTCGACTAATATACCCTACAAGCTCAATATTCGAATAATCGCGGTCATCCTTCCCACCTCTTTCCCATTTCCTTCACGATGAATTCGTAATTGACATTAACCGTTTTCTAGATGCTGGTTAGGTAGGTACCCATGTAACTACATATTAAAGCCCACGCCTGGGGCAACACATCGTTGCAACTTTCCAAGGTTATTCTTTTCCCCTCTCCGTCCGTATAGGTACTTATCTCAGGCAGTCAATTCCTTATCTGCGCATCCAAACGCTTCGAGTTTATTCACTTGGAAACATCTCAGCCTAACATAGCTTCCGGATGGTTCAAATCAACTCGCGTAAGATCACATATAAAGGAACCGCCTTCTGAATTCACCTTCTTAAATCACCTTCTTCTATTTCTTCTCCACAATAGGTCCGAAAATTCTCAGAATAGAACGAGAGGCCAGATGGTCACGGCACTGGAGAACGCGCCTAAGAAATTACACCCAGAAGACATGGAAGAGATCGTGGCTAGTGTATCGGAGTAGATGAGAAAAGAGTCACCCGAAGCCACAGTCAAAGGGATGAGCATCTTGACGAATTATGCCACTCCTCGAGCGATCCCCAGTTTAACAAGAAGATACGGGACCTGGAACGCAGATATGCTCAACGCGGTGCGTCAAGAAACAGCGAGCGCCGGGATCAGTACCTAGGCGAAGGTGAGGGGATTAGGTTTGGACTTAAGCTCTACAAGGCCTGCTTGCGCATGTGGAGGCTCTTCCCTTTGCTCGATGGAGGTATTGACTTCGCCGTCATATTCAGGGCAAACGACTGCAGGATGTGGCAATGCTTTTCGGCTGATGACCCTTTCTTCCAGGTTTAAAACCATTGCGAACGGACAGATCCCAACAAGGGCAGATCTGAACCGCTCAAGGTCGTCGAAGAGGGACTCCGGAGAATGAAACAGTTCTCGCCGCCCAGGGATGTTCGAAATACGGGTTGCCATGGCAAAACACTCTAGGCCCGACGATATGAGACCCTGGATCACACACTGAAGCATATAGATGACTGAAGGAAGATGATTTATCTGGTTGACCTTTGAGAGATCCTAGATAGAAACAGAGGGTATTGAAACCTCCTTATATACACAGAAAACAGTTGCGGCTGAGAGAAAACTGTACCCGTGATGCGATCAGCAGACTCCGTTAGTAACTGTACTGCCTAAGCTAAGGCTGAGCTAACGGACTTAGTTTTCAGCTAGGTCTGACATACCCCCCCAGCTGTTAGGAACTAACAGCTAAAGCTCTTACGATTCTGTATATTACCCAAAAAGGAAAAAACGTAGTAATTATCTATAACGCAGAAACGGGGGCAAAAAGGTCAAGGAATGTCGAATTCTGCGATTACAGAATGCGACATTCCGAAGCTTCTAATAAGATTCGAACCCATGTCTCCAGGTGTTATAACCTAATATCTTACCGCTAAACCACAAAAGCTTTATTAGAAAGCTAACTTAATAACCCGATATTTAAAGTGGTTTAGGTTTCGGTATAAAGGAAAAAACGATAAAAGAAAATAACAGAAGAAATAAAAACAACAGTTCCTGCTGTAAAATAACAACGCTTGCTATAACTAAGCTTCTTCCTTTAACCTTAAAACAACGTTCTGGAAATTTAATAACTAAACGAATTCCTGATATTTCTGCACCCTAAGTAACTTAGTAAGGCCATCCGTAACTATTGCGTTAATAAGTGTCCATTCGATATTGATCTTTTTCGTAACGAAAGCTTCGCGGAATCAGTAGTTGTAAATGTCGACGTGCTTCAACTTCGTAACTAAACGTATAGCTTCTTCTATAACTAGCCGTATCGTCTGCTTGTTATTTACCTAAATAACTAGCTTTTTATCTAGTTTTAAGCCTATAGCCCTGAAAAGTTTCTGCATAAAGATAACTTCCTTAACGGTTTAAAAAAGGTTAACAACTTTACCTCCGTACTTAAGGTAGTAACTATATCCTGCTTGTTCGCTTTCTAAACGATAAGGCCATTAAACAATAATATCAAAAATCCTTAAAAGCTTTTGCAATCAGGATTATTCGCGAATAATACGTCATTCGAATAAAGCAATAATCGTACGTTAGGCTTTTCGTTTCCACCATACTATATAACAAAGTAACGGGTATAATACCCATAAAGTAGGGCCTTATTAACGGCGTCAAGGTATATAAGGCTTGGGTTCTTACTGTATCGTAATAAGTAAAAAGTAACTTCAGCGATATCTAGGCAAATGGTAACAGCTCCATATAACAGACTGCCGACCTTTTCGAAATACAGCTTCTTTAACGTTGTAAGCATTTCGCCTTCGTATTCCTTAAAATCCTTCCATTTTAGGGACTTTAAAGTAACGTTTCTTAAGCTTCGAAAGTTCGAAACGGAAATATATCTTCTTTTAATAAGTATCCTGTATTAGCTACAACTTTTTAACCTTTCGATTTTGCAAAATACGTATCTTAAGGAATTATTGTAACTTTCCAAGGTCGATAATATAAAAACGTTACGTCAGCTTTATAAGGAATTCCTCCGCGCGAGCTGTATCTCGAATCTTATATATTATGGATATATCGTCGACGTAGAAAAACAACGTCAGCCAGCCATTAGTTATAACGTATGGGTTATCCGGGATGGACTTTAGACCTAGGTCTTTCAGACCTGTAGATAGGTCTCGTTGCTACAGAAATGGCGATCGTCTTAAGCCGTATAGGGCCTTTAGGAGCTTTAGACAGTAGCCAGGACGTACGAACCCTTATAGGAAACGTACGTACACCAACTTATCGATATTGCTATGCAGAAACGCGTTGACAGCGTCCAATTAACGAAGGTCTAAGTTAAATCGGGCTGTAACGGCTATTAGCATTCGAAAAGATCTTCCTGTTAACGTAAATACGTAAGCGTTAAACTTTTTACGAGGTTAAAGGTTGTTACGGATAACAAATTTAGCTTTAAATTTTTAAAAAAATCCATTTTTATTAAATTTGTAAGTAAATACTTACATTAACGGAAGTATACTGTTAAGGCCGACGTCTTTAATCGCCTTTTGAAATGGAGTAACGGCAACTAACTGCTTTACCCGATATATCTGGTCCTATTCCCGTTACGCAGCTGTTTTCCAATCTTCGGCGTACCGGTACTAAATAATTTTCTTTCAGTTTTTAGGCGTTACAGGAAAGTCCTTTCGATAAAGGCGTTTCGGTTTAATCGCCGCCGTGAAAATAACGTTAAAGGCGGTTAAATATATATTGCGTTTTTCGGGTGCCAGTTTATAACTTACATTAACCGAAAGTAATTTTCTCTTTTTTCCTTTTCGAATCTTAAATTCGATAATCGTTAAGGGATTTAGGAAATCCATTTTGGTACGTCGTTGCCGTGACTAAAAGGAACTCGGCGATATATTTTGAGCTATTTCCGGTAACGGCGAATAATGTTGTTAATAACCTAAATTTTCGGAGCCTGGAGTAACGTCCGGTATGGGCAAACCCTAAAAAGGGTTTTCGCCTTCCAAATCACTTAATTTTCCTAAAAAACGATCAGGATCTTTTTCGGTATTGTTGCTAACAAACGAATCGAAAAATTTTTCGTCCGAATTAACTTTTACCCCTTTAACTTTTTAATTAGGATTAGGATTACCCGTAACTACTATAATAATGTTATAAATAGGTTTTTCGTTTTCGATAAACGGACTTTATATTGCCGTATTATGTACTGCTATATCATCTACCCCTTTAATAACGCCTATATCTAAAAGGTTACTATTAAATATAACCCTAAAAATCCTTAAAAAAGTCGTTGTTTTAGGTAGGATTAGGATGCTGTCGATTTGATCGTTTAGTTCTACGATTTCGATCGACGACTTCTGCTACTAATCGCTACGATATTTCTTCGTTTCGTCGAAAGTAACGTTTCGAATAATAATAACTCGTTACTGTAAAAGAACTTATACCCGATATATATTGCTAGCTACGTATTTAACGAGATAACCGATATACGCCTTAAAGTTTATTTTCTTTAAGCGTTTTGCTTCTTGACGGACTGCTTCCGTTAATGCATAAACCTTTAATCCGAAAAGGATAACGTTTGCAACATTCGCTTTTAGGCCTTTTTTAAAAACGGATATTTTATTCCTTTTAGCTATCTATTCGTTAAAAACCTGGATAGGTATCTTTCAGCTTAAGGCTTTAGTTGGTATACGGTTGGCGATATATATAGCTACTTTAACAGCTTTAGGCCATAGATTAAAAAAAAGGTTATTGCTAATCATTAAATAACGTACCTTCGTAATAATTACGCCCCCGGCGCGTTTTTAAACGCTTACGGGCTTTTTGGTATATAAAGGTAAAATTTTATACGTAACGCCTGTATTTAAAAGCCATCGTCGGAACTTCTTTCCGAAGGAAGTTTTTCCGTTTAATACGATCGTTTTAACCTTAATATAATATTATCTTTCGAAAAAAACAACTGCGTTTATTAAAACGGTAAACGCGTACTTTTTTCGTTTTATGGTATAGCTAATCCTAACTCCGATAATAGGGTATGTAATAATTAACGCTTTCGTTCGCCCGTTAAAGGCGCTATTAAATTCGAAAAAATTAACGTATATCGTAACGAAAGGCTTGCGTTTTTTAATTTAAAGTCTTCGCGAAACTTTCTTTCGAACCTTTACAATAGCACAGTCCTAACAGTCGATTTTCGACGGCAGCTAAATCTTCGCTCCGGTAACTACTTGTATTACCTTTTCTAGGGCCTTAAAGCCTAAATAAGCAAATCTTCGGTGCTACAGGGTAACGTCTCCCTTTAAGGGCTTTAAAAGATTCCGAAAATCGTTTCCGTAAAACTTCTTTTAATTAATTAGCTTCGCTAAAAGGAACTTTTCGATTAAGGATTCCGTAACGACGTTTTCGTCCTTACTTTCGAGGACAACTTTTTCCTTAAAGTCGCTTTCGTCCTCCGGGACTGCTGCTTCGGGCTTTTCGTACTTTTCGGCCACTGCAAAGGTTATTAAAATAACAACGTCGTCGGCGTCGTTTTCAGCTGTTACCTTAACATGGTATATAACGGGCTGGCGCTCGATCTATCTGATTTTCGCCATCTACGTTCTCGACGTTTTCGAAGCTTTGTAATATATAACGTCGGTTTCGAAATTCCAATAAATCCCAACCTTCCGAAACAGCCTGTAGGACGCTAGGTTGGTATGCATCTTAGGGACGTATAAGCAGTTCTTTAGGAAAAAGTCGCTAGTCCTGCCGTTCGAAGTAATAAATGTAATCTTTTTTATGCCCTTATCCAGAATATCTAAGTACTTCCCTTTAGCTAAAAGCCTTCCGCTTACTGTAAAAGGGTGTAAGTCGATAAAGTTAGCCTTCCGATTTCCGACGTGGAAATCTAAGCACGTATCCATCAGCGTAGACCTTTTCAGACTGTATCCGGTAGTAACGCTGTTAGCCTGGGGGTTTGTATGGGAAGGAAATCCTGTAACGAAGACTGTGGAAACTACCTGAAGCGACGGTTGCTAAGTTTGTTACTAAGGAGTTTGTTGCTAAGGAGTTTGTTCCTTCGTTTCTTTCTTAGCACGTTTAACAGCTGCTTTCAAACCGCTGGTACCGTTCGCGATACGTTTATCCACTTTCTTCCTAACTTTAGGGTCTTCGGTTTACCCATTAAGCCTAACCTTCGGGCAGATATAAGGGTATTTTTTAAAGGTATGGACCATACCGCAGACATACTGTCGGTTAGCATGGCGGTTACCGTTTTAAGTATTGTTGTTATTATTCGGAACGTTCTGGAAAAGTTCTGTTTTATTCGGTATCTTTCTGTTAAGGGTAATACCGAACGCTTTTCGTAATAACTGATCGACGTTAGCGCCCTAAGCTTTCCTTAGCCTTATATGGCTCCGGAAAACGTTTTACGAATTCCTTTATGTAGTAAAGTTCGGTTACAGCTTAACCTTTAAACATAACATCTTTTATTAAGCTTAATTAAGCGGCAAAAAAAGCGGGTAAAAAAACGTTAACAGCTTTTAGGAAGTCGAAATGGGCGTAATATTTTGCGACAGCTAAAATATTAAGCTTTTTTGCTTTAATGTACATTTTCCAGTAGTTAGAAAGCTATGCGTCCATCTGGACTTTGTTAGTTTTCAGCGTTTCTTTATAGCGGCCGTTAATTTCATAAATCCGAACGTTATTGCTAGGTTTAAACTTATTCTTTAAGGCTTTAAGTTTATTTCGAAATGTGGCTTTTTTCCAGTATACTTAATAACGATTAAGGTAAACGGATTAATTAAGGAACGTACTGATCTCGGCGAGCGCCTTTTCTTGGGCTAAAAAAAGGGTTTACTTTCGATTATGTATTTTTACTGCTTTCTGGAACTTCGCATTTACTTTTGACCCGAGATCTAGCTCGCTAGAAATATTTAAATCGAATTTTTTAAAGTCAGGGAAAATCGGTCTTTTTAATAACGGTAGGAACTTTTCCGTATTGGGATTAATATATTCCTACAAAAAGCCCGCCTTAAAGCTAACGTGGAATTCGAAAGTGTTATACTTTTTAAGGGTTCCCTTTTTAAAAAAGAACGCTTTAAGGCGCCTTAAGGTTTTATTAGGGTTTGTTGATAAAGAAGGAACTATGGCTTCAGTTGTAATGCAACTAGGGGTTAAGAAAATAACAGAAATTGTGGTATCTAAGTAAGGAATATCTTCAGTAAAGGGCGGCAGTAGGTCATAAAGTTATTACGGAAGCGACGGCGAGGTTTCGAATTGCCTTAAAAGGCGACGTCCGCAACGTATTTAACAAATGTATCGAAGTACAGATAAAAAGAAGTGCGGACCGGGCTCATAACTATAAGACCCTGGATTACATACTGAAGCATATAAATAACTAAAGGAAGATGATTTATCTGGTTAACCTTTGAAAGATCCTAGATAGAAACAGAGGGTATTGAAACCTCCTTATATACACAGAAAACAGTTGCGGCTGAGAGAAAACTGTACCCGTGATGCGATCAGCAGACTCCGTTAGTAGCTGTACTGCCTAAGCTAAGGCTGAGCTAACGGACTTAGTTTTCAGCTGGGTCTGACAGACGACGACACAGCTCCTCCTACTCCCACCTTTAAGGCGGAACCCGGACGGCTTGGCTTACAGGTTATCAAAACTAAAGACTTAATAAAAAAATAAAGGGTCCGAATAATTTAACCAACCAAGGCTAGCCGGTTTGCGTCCCTACTTTCTCGTAATTACTTACGTTTATATTCTTTACGGCTATAAACAAAACCCATTTGCTCGAAATGCTAAACAGAATTTTCCCAAAGGCTATCAGTACCATAATATAACGAAGATATACTTCGAAATCAAAACGTTTAAGGTCATAACATATAAATAGAAATAGGAAGGCAACTTTACTATTTTACTTAAAGCCTACTTAAGTTACTTCGCTGATCTTTTACTTCTAGTAGGAAGCGTAGGCCCCGAAGACGATGCCGTCAATCAGTCTCAGACCACGCCGGCCAGAGGCAGGGGTAAGAGGGGCCAGAACAGTAAGCGGGCGACCTCGGCTACTTTACTACCTGGGAGGCCAGTGAAAAGAAACCGACAAGGCGGGCCTACTGAGGTAAGGAGACGCAATGGGCATGTTTATAACAGTGTCGATGACGCGGATGCGATCGAGATGGCACTTCGCAAGATTTACCAGGCCCTCGAGACACTTGCGGCTCCACCTGATTTATCGCCCGAGAGTTACGCAGGAAGCATAAAACTAGCACCAAATCCGCACGAGTATCATTGCGAGGGAGTCAATCTTAGATTCCAAGGACGTCTACTTCGATGACCCTTACTAAAATCCTTGGCCGCTTTATGATATAAAAGATCATGATGCGGTACCAGCCCTACTGCCGCCGCTGACGACAGATGTTAGGACATTGTGGACAATTTACAACGTGCGGTTAAGCAGATTGCGACAAGTTCGTCACGAGAGGTGAAGACCCTATGCATAATCCACCAGGAGAAGTTTCAGACACCGCGATGAGTCCTGCATAGAGTTACGAATCTTATTGCAGTCCGCTATCCGCGGGAGATGCCGGTGTTTTGACCCGAATCACAGGATGAACGCGATGAAGCCTTTATCCAGAAGGCGAAGAGACGGTCTGTATTTTACGTTGCCACGCCTAGAGAAGGGTGGTTCAGAGAGGAGCACTAGTCCGAGTAGACGGTTGAAAGCCGAACGCAATATCGCCTACGTGACAGTATTGAATGAACAAGGGTCGTTTACAGGCAGATAACAAGATTATTCTAAGGACAAGAGAGAGAAGAAAGCTACCTTATTAAAGAGACTTACGTTTCGGGAGTTAAGCAGAGGGTCTTTTTCTGGAGATAATGTAAGTTAAGGATATATGGAGTGGATTTCCTGTACTTGGTTGGAGGAATATCTCATAAAGGGGCCCAAAGAGAGCTTAACCCTTATGTATATAGCAGAATACCTATTTTCTTTCACTACCAGTATACTATTTTTTCGTTTTGTATATCATCACAGGGAAAGTGTGTGAAAATAAGGAGCAAGAAGGCAGCGGGGGAGATATTAGCTTGAAGACATAATTACAAGCTCTTTCCTTTATAGTTTAAGGGATAACGGCACACGTAACCCCCGGCTCGCAAGTACAGCCTTGCCGCGCATCTGTAAATCTACACTGAATCTTTGTATTGTCTAGTACTTCCAGCGCCTACTCCGTACCGAATAATCTGCCTTGCGGCTCTTATCGCCTAGGCTTAATACCTTAACACCTTTAGAAGTTCATTAATCTCCGTGCTTGCTGGTCTAAGACGCTGAGTCTGCCGGCTGAAAGGTCACTTAAATTTTTATTTAGTATGTCAGGGGAAGTCTCGGCCAAAGGCGGGCGACGCGGGTTAGCGTAGGAATCTCTCACACGCACATACATCCATCCACACAGAGAGGGAGAAAGGAAACGAACTTCGTCCGTTAACCTATTAAGAACAATCTTTAAGTCCACGCCGAAATCTTGACTTGCTGCCCAACTGCACTGCATAAGACAAGTCCGCCTTTTCCGACCTCCCTCTGTCTTGCATGAATCTATAGGATCTCTTAGCGGATCCGTAGCCAAAGGCGTATCGAATCCCGGGGGTAGAACCTTCAGCTTCCCTGTCTACGAAACAGCTTCCAGGGTCAATATAAGTGGGTAGTCTTGTCTTTGGCTGGTATGGACGCTTCGCCCGACATGCTATTCTTTTCTCTACTCCCTCTCTGCTTCTCCTTCTGGGTTTTCCCATTCCCTGCTCCACTCTGCCTCTCCGTTCAGCTCTGATCCTCCCACACTGGCAAGGTATAATTTCGCCAAAGCCGCAAGTGTAGATGAGACTAGGTGTCTATTGCTCTGCGTGGTCTAAGGCTTTGTTAGCAGATGGCTGTAGAGCGGGTAGTGAATGATGGTTAGAAGTCCACAAGATCGTAGGGTTGAGGCTGATTAAGTATCATGGAATAAAGCTTGCCCGGTTGTGGCTCAGCCTGGGGGTGCTGGGTGGCTAGCGATCGCGAGGATAAACTGCTCAGGTAGCTGCGGCATGCCGAGGAGTTACACCCTCTATGCGCCCGAGATCGTAAGGAGCGGGGCTCGTTGAAGATAATGGTGGGCACGCTATGGGCGTACGCGCAGTCAACTGCCGGAGGTGAGCAGCTGGAAGGCGACATCAAAGGACGGTCCAGCAGAGCCTGATCGCACCTAGTAGGGGAAGCATGGACCCACATCAACGTCACCTCCGCCCTCCTTGATACAGCTCGCCATTCCAGATGTGATGCCTGAGGTGAGCGCTCCTTCCGATGGATAAGACCCTTCCAATTAATGGCTTTCAGACCGAGGGACAGGTCCCAGGGACGAGCCTTATCGCCATCTACGCCGCACTACGTGCCAGCTAGCTGGGGGGGTGCGTAACGCACCCCATACACGGAAAAGTCATCTACTGATCAGCCCACATATGTTCCGTAGCTAAGCTACTTAAAGTTGAGCCACCCTATTCCGGCTATATTTTATTTTTCCTGCCACCCTTAGCAGCTGCCCACTTCCTTGTAAGCTGTATGAGACCCACCTATGTCACCCCACACACTAAAAAGCCAAGGTTTTAGGTGCGATATCCAATCAAATCGACACTTTCCAAATCGCTTTTTCTCATCTCAATTACTTGCAACTGGGTGTGCACCAGGTTGCAACAACAACGCAGCCTTGCCTGCCCACCCACGGTCTCCCTCTCATGGGAACGCCTTCTTGTCACTGAATACATCATGGTACACCTTCCGCTATCCCCTGAAAGCGGCCCCGGCGGTGGCGCGCCTTGCGAAGCGGCAACGCGTTGATGAAGCCCCAGATAAAGCCCCTAACGCTGATTTCTACGATTATCATAATATTGACGATATCCTGAAGGAAACTAAAGCTTAAGGAGCTTAGGAAAGTTAGGAAGGTCAGGAAATAATTAACCTAACGGAGGATTAAATGATTTTTTATATATATTGTTGTAATGCGTCGCACTTCGGCCTGTAGTGTTAAAGTGTAACGGTTAATGTTGTTACAATGCTCATGTCAATTAAATACGTTGCAAAATACATATAAAATCAGGTGTATCAGCTGGGGTGCAGGAATTAATGGAGCATGGGTGGGTCGCATACAGAATACTAGGGAAGCTGACAGCTGTCAAGGTGCCTAGGAAAAATAAAATATAGCCGGAATAGGGTGGCTCTTAAAGTTGTATTGCGTGCAATAGCACCTGCAACTAACCGAAGGCAATACAATAACTGATGTCCCCTATATCTGACACTACACGCCGAGGGTCGCCGATTGCCCCACGTTTTATGGATACTGTAGAGGACGTTGCAAGCACTTCTTGGCATTACTCCATTACTTAATGTTGCAATCATGACTAAGTTTATGTGCCCCCGCACTTGCTGTACTTAAGGACGACTTTCTCGTTTTATTGCAATGCTGTAAACTTTAATCCAGTAACTATTTGACACGTTCGACATGGCCGACCACATCCAGGATCCGTCGCTGCAAATCGCAGCTACCGAATTCACCAAGTTCCCATGCCTGCCTCCTGAACTTCGGTTGATCATCTGGCAGCTGGCCGTGCCCGCTCAGAATCGTTTCATCGATTGCCCATCATTCAGAAGAATCAAGAACGCGCCATGTCCCGTACTATTCCTAGTTTGTCGGGAATCCAAGTCTTGCGTCGAAAAGTTTTACCAGCGGCTGCGGTTGTGCGGTCGAAGCTGCAACCTGATAATGGGCGACCTGGTCTCTATGGATGATGATAAATATAAGGGCATACCTATTTCGCTGGATTACGACATATTTCTGATTCAAAGAGGAAAGTGGTGGCTGTGGCGAACGTGCAGGTCTGACCCTGCGGCGGACGCGGAAGCCAGCCGCAAGCAGGGAAAAGAACTGACCCTAGCCTGTAAAAGGATCGAGAAATTCAGCGCATTAGGAGTTCGTCGTGTGTACGTTACATGTCTTCATTGCCGCGTGGATAGTGGTTATAATGAGGCTAAGCACGATTGGATTCGAGCTCTTTGTTCGAATTGCTCGGACTTCTGCGAGATGATATTTTATCGCAATTCCAGGGGGAGTACCTATATACGATATGATCAGGATTGGTGTTGGAAGTGGGCACAGCGAGTGCAAGAGGTTTTATACCAGCGGCATGACTGGAGTCAAGCAAGCCGGGTCTTCCCTCCTGACGGGCCATGTGAGTGTTCTATATGTAAACCCTGGAGCAGGATGGATAAAGTATATCTTTATCGGCTTAACTGTACCAAGCCTCATAGCCTAGATTTTGGTACACACGAGATACTCTTTGAGAGAAGGAGGAAACTCTGAGGATGCGTCGGGACTAGTTAAACGCGAGCATGTCTCATTCTGCCGAAATCCTTTCGTTGGCCACGGGATTGACGGAGACGAAGCTTGATTAGTGTCCAGAATCTGAGCGCCTACAATGACGTAAGGTGAAGTAGCGATAAATATATGATATGTGTAACTTCTGCCTAGATTTCGCCAATGGTTGCGGAACGGTAGCGATTGAAAAGCAAGCCGTCTGCAGAGCAAGATACATGACCAGCCTCCCAACGACTATAATAGGGCGTCCGTTTTATCGTCCTTGGGAAGGGTCCGTCATCATTCGCTTGGCCATTCCTTGAGTGTGACTTTAACCAGACTCTAGGTCCTACATATAGCTCAAGATAGAACAGCCACTCGAAATAGTCTTTTGGAATGAGCAGCGGACGACGTTAAATCCGATGGAAGGAGACCATCCGGGCCGAGGGGTGCCTCGTCTCGAGGGATGAGCCTGGCCTACGGGCCGCTAGAATGAGCCAGGGGTGCCAGAAATAGATCCCTGAAATGATGCCTCGGCACGTACGTGTACCGGTCGCCCGTCTCTTGGAACTCTCCAGATTTCCCCCGAGATAGCATGCGGAAGCAGCTTGTGACCGCGAAAACGCGTCTACGTCTTTCGAGTTTTCGCATTTCCTACCACTTACCACGAGCTCTAACAACAATTTTTTCAAGATCCGTCCGAAGCGTGGAAGATGGTAAAGAAAACGCACCGCGCGGTCTGCAAAGGCAGGATACCCGGCGATGATTCCATGTGCTATCATAGCAACAGGTCCCGTAGAAAACCACCTGGGGGATTTCAACTCAAATCAAGCTAAAGAGGCGAAGGAAATTGCTCTGGATGTTGCTTACTGTAGGGTCCTGCAAGCCCGGCGTCGTACCGCGCAAGGAAGTCCAGGTCAGCTATGCCGTTCGTGATGGCGGCTACCTTTCGGACGTCGCCGCGGCGCAGTAGCGGCAGGCACAGATTGACCAGGTGGACGTTGCCTACGACGTTCACGCGGAACGACTCCACCAGGTCCTTCTCGAGGTCTTCTGGTTGCCCGGCTCTTTTGCGCCCCCCTTGCATTAGTACATGAGGGGACTTGTGGTATAAGTTATGGGAGTAGCCGACGCGCTTACAATTTGTCCATGGAGGTTAGAGCCGACAGCTCGGGCAGAAGTCCCGCATTCTCAATCAGGTAGTCCAATTTCCCGCCGGTGATATTGGAGGCTTCCTTGACGGCTCCCTGTGGTGCCATCTTATCAGCGAAGTACCATTTCCGGAAGTCAGGCTACCTACAGCCAAAGAGGCGTAGTCAGAGAGGTCTCCCTGCACTAATTTTACGTTGTCGCGTTTCAGCTCGGAGTCGAGGATCTTTTCTGCCTTGGCCTTGTCCCGGACCAGCCCGATGACGGTCGAGGTGGGATCTTGCGATAGCTGGCGTATGAAGGCCAGCTACATACACAGTGGTGTTAGTGTTTCTGCCCGACTCTCATTCCCTGTCTCGTGCCAGGCATACTTACTCCGAGACCGCGGAATACCCCTGTGACCAGATACGAGGCCAGAGTATGCAAGGAATAATGATAA
This sequence comes from Monosporascus sp. mg162, assembly GCA_004155945.1. Classification (NCBI taxonomy): domain Eukaryota; kingdom Fungi; phylum Ascomycota; class Sordariomycetes; order Xylariales; genus Monosporascus; species Monosporascus sp. mg162. The sequence goes on from QJNY01000262.1 coordinate 84,871, forward strand.
GCCTGATTGCTCTTGTCCTTGTGGGTTTTGATTCACATACGTTGTTTGCAAAGTTCGGTGCAGCATTTGACAAGATCACCACCAGAGATCACCTTCTGGCGTACATATATATATGGCTGGTGACACTTTCTGTCTATGCCATTGTACATACATCATGTTCAGTGCGATGAACTACATGGGCGATTTTTAGACTTTCGGCCAGGGACTGCATATGTCAGCAAGCAGGGGGTGCGCTAACACCCCATATACGGAAAGGCTCCTCTAATCGGAAGGTATATGTTCCGTGGCTAGGTTACTTCAAAGATCAGTACGCGTTGCGAAAGTGCACGCAATTTACCTCATCGAGATCAGGCCCTATTTTTGAGGTTGTGGCTGCGCCTGCGGCGCAGCTGTGGTTAGGACTTTCCACAAACCTGTAGCTCCAAGTACCGACCCACAAAAGTACACAACAAAGTATCCACAAAAGAACAAACCTCAAAAATACGGCCTAATATCAAGTTGTGATTTTTGGGGCTCGTTCTGAGCAGTTCTATACAAATTTTCGAAAATTTAACTTGGAAACTGGCAAATATAACAGCAATAAAAATAAATAGAAAATGATAAAAAACGTTCTTATATAAAGTTTTAAAAGGGCTTCCTAACCATACATATAACTTTCTAATCGGGGTTAGTTTGGCGGAGATATTAAAGATCTAAATCAAAATTCTCGTTCTGAGCAAACCTTCAATCCGGAACGCCTTCATGGCTACGACGCAACAACCACAACCCGGACGGCCAGAAGAATAGCTGGATAGGCTTCTCCCATACTGAATTACCCTTGGAAGATCCATGGCAAAGCGTTTACCTTAACTTTAATAACTTTTACGGTAACTTTCTCGATTTCGATATTTACTTCGTCTACGGTAAAGGCTTAATCGATTAAACTTATCCGGCTAAATATTAATTGCATTGATCGACGGGTTAGCACTATAATTGTATGCTGAATGTGACGGTTATGGGCTTAACCAACTATTAAACCTAGTCGTACGGTTTATGTTAGCAGTGGTATTGTAAGAATCTGAGCAATAAAGCGATAGTTACGTCTAGTAATAGCAGATATAGATTTGGGTAACCAATTGTTATTGCAAGCTGGTATTATTTCAAATTATGGGAATAATGAACGTATATATTCTAAACGGGATCCCTTTAAATCTGAAAATCCATTCGGATCCATTTGTTGTAATCTTTATAAATCCGAAAATCCCTTCGGATTTATACTACATTAATCCGTTTGGATCCGTAAATCCATTCGGATTTATATTACGTAACTTAAGTTTTTACATCGGAAATAATTTATATAATTTCCGATTATCTGCCAATAGGCCAAGTTTGTTTGGTCATAATACGATTTCTCCCCTTTTTAAGATTTTTACGCTTAAAAATTAATTTGTTTGTTAGATTTATTTGGTAAGTAACTTTTTCTTTTTTATATTATTATTTTCGGCTTATTTTTCGTCGTTATACCTAACTTTATCGAAAAGCAAATATTTCGCAAGCGTTTTAATTAAAAAGAAAAACGCGAAAATTTAGCTGCTTATATTTAAGATTAAGGTTTCGAAGTTATATCTTATTTTACCTGTTTTAAATATAAGGAAGACTATATTATGATGGAAAACGTAATTCGTTATAAGAATTACGTTTCAAAGAAAAGAAATTGCGATAAATCGGGTAGCCTTTTTAATTTCTTGCGCAATATTATTAAAGAAACGGAACGTTTAAAACGTGAGAAAATTTTGGCCGAAAAACGGTTATTTCAATCGTAAAAAAAAGAATAAAAATAAAAATAAAAATAAAAATAAAAATAATTTAAATAAATAAATAAGGCGATCGCCCGTTTCCAGCGATTACGGCATTAACAAAAATTCCTTCGATCCAAGGATGTTAAAATGGTAAATCGTAGGCTTTAGTTTTTAGACGAACTGGAGGAGCAGGAAAGATTAAAACGTAAAACGGGTTTGCGAGCCGTACAAGTTACGCAAGTTACAGACTTTTCGGAATGGCCTGGGGTTGAAAATACTAATTGGCCGTTATTGGGCGACGCGGACTGGAATACTTTTAACCCTGGCGCTTCTGGCGTTGCTGGTAAAAGTTTTTCAAAAGGCATTAGGCATTCGTAAGGTTTTTCGCAGATTTTCAGGTGTTTTCGGAGTTCGGGTAATTTTTCCACTTAACTAAGTACTGGGTAAGTTCTTTTTTTTTTTTTTTTTTTTACGTATATTTAATATTTTTTCTGCTTTGTAAACTGGTATATTTTCCATAACTTTTTCGTTTTATTCCGTATTAACTTTAATTATATTTACTGTTAATTCTAATAAAGAAATATAAAAAACTAGATAAAGCTTAACTTTCGACGGTAGCTTTAATTTATAATTATTTTCTAAGATTTTCTTAGCGATTTTATATGGGCCGATATATTTAAAATCAAGTTGTCAGCAGTCACAGTGATCGAATGCAAAAATCTGGCGTAGCTCTCTGTGTGTTCTCTAACTCTATTCTAGGAATGGACAAATCTAGTCCGCGGGCAATCGCCCTTACATACACAATTGGTTAACAAAGGATCGTCCGTAGACAAAGGCTGTCCCAGGCAGCATTCTGCTGCCTGCTCCAAACAAAGCCTGCCAGCCGGCAACATCTGAAAGCACTAATTGCCGATACGCCCTTTTACGTCAGGTGGCCGCGGCTAGGAAGTCCAAAAGTCTAAAATCAAAATTAACTAATCTATGTAAAAACTGAACCTTAATCTCTGCATTAATTTCCGAATGGAGTTTATGCATTAACCGTTATACCAACCAAATCTTAAATGTCTTTTAACTTATCCTGTACTTTTTCAAGCCCCAAGTTCCGTATAAATTGTTCAAAATCTGCTTTATCAAATAACTTTATCAGACCGTCGGCAGGATTATCTTTTCTTTTTACGTATTAGAAGTTAATATTTTTTGCTTAAACCTCCTAGCGTACGTAATGGTACTTAATTCGAATATAACGTTTTCTTTTTAACATCTATATCTTTTTTACTTACTTAAATGCATTTATATTATTTTCTAAAATAGGAATGGAACCGTTAGACATAAGTTCTAACTTTGTCAGGAAATCCTTAATCCCAACTGCTTCCGCTGCAGTTATTCCTGCTTTTACGTACTTTGCTTCCGTAATATATTTCGTAATAACGCCTTGTAACTTTGAAAACTATAATACAGGCGCTTTAGCTATGAAAAATACATACCCTATTGTAGACTTCGCCGATTCGCTGTTATCTGCAAAACTTATATTTACTGCTCCGAACAACCTTAAGTTATTGTACTTTTAATGCGAGTAATCTCGTTCTAGCTTCCGGTACCGAAAAAACAGATCTGCTATACCGTTTAGGTACCGTAAAAGTTTTTTAATACATTCTTAATATCTTAGGGATAAGTTATTTATAAACCTGACCCAAGTCGACGTCGTAAACGTTATATCTAATCTACTGATACAACTTGAAAAATTGGATTTTTTTTACCAAATTCGCGTATTCGAATATATTTTCTTTATTAGCTTCGCCGTTATATCTTACTGTATGCTTTAAATAATCCTTAACAAATAACGTAAGCTCCTTTTTCATGGTATTCAGGCTTATTAACTTTAGTAACTTTTTAATATATTGTTACTGGTCCAGTCTAACGTCGCCAGTCGATAAGAAACGGACAATTTATATACCTAAATACTAATCCGCATCTTTCAAATCCTTAATAGGGACGTCCTTAGCGATCTTTTTTAGCAACGTTCTTAAAGTATTATCTGTTAATTCCGAAAAGCAGAAAATTATTAACGTATAAGGCGATAATACTGCCAGTCCTAAGATTAAAGTAAATCGCATTATCCGAAATCAATAAATAAAAACCTTATTTCGTAAATATCTTTTTAATTTTTTCCTGCTAAGCAATTCCGGCTTGCTTCAGGCCGTATAAAGGGTTTATCAACTTAATAACCTTTTCAGAGGAAAACCGGTATACCTCCTTAGCTTCCGGGTACGTATCGAAATACTCCTTTAATATAAGAAACTGCTTCATATAAATATTTTCTTTCAGCTTACTATTTAAATACGCAGCGATAAAATCGATCTAGAATATATGCCAGCTCAAATAAGCAGCTAAAGCTATTAGAATTTTCCAATACATAACCCTTATTATACTTGCTACGGTTTCATTATAGTTAATTCCTTTTCGCTAGATAAACCCTTTCGCGCAAATACTGGCTTTATACTTGATTAGTTTGTTTATAAACGTATATTTTTTTCTTAATACCTATTTAGCATTTATAAAATATCTATGGGCTTCTTTATCGAAAGGCGTAAACTTAAAGGTTTTACGCAAAAGGTATTTTTTAATCTTAGTAAAGATTGCTTTAAGTTATATTTTTCGTTTTAAGCTTTCCATAACTTCTTTTAAAAATAAGCCTTTATCCGTTATTACGAACAGCCTTCAGGTAATAGATAACTTACCTAGGTTAATATATTCTAAATCCTTAATTTCAAAAATTCCATCGTACTTATTTTTCAACATATTAACCATCTGTTAGTACTCGTAAATGTTTCGGATAGCTCGATTAATATCTCCGTTGCCACCGAAAAAGTCGCCGTCATCGTCGCTTATTAATAAGTTAAAATGGAAGGTATATAAGCCATCATCGCCCTCTTGGGTCAAAGCTAGCTTCAATTCACGCATTAGCTTAAGGGCTTCATTTAGAGCTTCTAGGGTATACAGGTCGAGGACCGTCTTCTTCGGACGTCCCCTTCCACGCTTAATTTTCTTAATTTCCTGGTCCGTATCGTCCTTAGAAACAACGTTATAGTTCTTATTCTTTATTCCGACACCTTTCTATTTTTAACGGTATCTTAGGCGTTTCTGTACTAGTTGTAAAAGCGATCGAATGATATCCTTAAGGTTAAGTAACTAACCTGGCTTTTTCAGGTCTTTATAAACAATAACGTAAAATGTTATAAGTAACCTACCGCCTTTTAAAAGCTATACCTTATAATTATATATCTCTTAATACCCTAGCAATATGCCCTTTACTCTACGAGCTGCCAGCTTCTTTAACCTAATCCTGTAGTTCCTATCGATCAGGACTATATACCTGCTGCCGAGGATTCGAAGGTAACCGTTATCAAGTTTGTAAAACTTGCCAAGTTCGAATGCATTTTTAAAGCATTCGATTAGTATTATGTCCTTTACCGTAAATTGTCCCGTTCTGTTAACTATATATGCTATAACTTCTATCACAAAGTTTAAAAAGCATGTTAATATTTTTATTTAGGCAAAAGTTATACGCGCTTCGTTCTGTAGGAACTGGATACCTTTTTTGCAACTCCATTTTGATATTAAATAAAAACTGGAAATCACCAGTTTAATGCTTTCAACAGCGCAGAATTTTTCGATCATAATTATATCAAACTTTCTGCCGCTGTCCAAGCGTAAAATTTGTATTTTTTTATTTGGACCTTTTTTATCAGGAAATACCGTCTCCAAACGTTTAACTAATCGTATAATATACGCGCATAAGTTCTGCTATACCTCGTTCTTGGTCTTAAACGAATAGTACTCTCTACAGCGTAAAAGGTCGTCTATAATAAAACCGAAATAGTTATTATTCTCGATGTTAACCGGCTTAACTAAGCCCATATTACATTAAATAATTTCTCCCACATATCATCCTCGTTTTTAAGGGTTTATAGACGGGATCTTCCGTATCTTCTCTTCGTTATACGCTATGCAGGGAAGCGATTTTACATCGTTAAAGTCTAAATTTATCTCCGTAAACCTTTTAATAGTCCAAATCAATCGTTCAATGCTAAGGTAGCAAAGACGGCGATACTATAAAATAATTTTCTTCATAATTTCGTCCGTTATAAAGATCTTACCATTTTTAAAGGCCCTTACAAAAGCGCTCCTCAGATCGTTAGCCAGATTACCACCGTCTTCTTCACTGAATGGCCTCCCAGCCCGTATCCCTATTGATAATTCTCGACATTCGTCGACTCCGAGGCCTTAATAATAAGCTCCGGCTTCCCATAAAGCTGTCAGATAACTGTTAATATCAGGAGTTCTAAGATAGAACGCCACGGAGATTACTTGTGGCTAGGGTAGGGACTATATTAGCCACATCTACCAGTATAAGCCCCGACCGACGCGGTCTAAGAACTTATGATTAATACAACTATAATACCAGTTTTGATCCCAATACTAAATATACGCTTGTGTCTGACAATTGAAAGTCTCAGTCTTATTTGATACCGATATCGCGATTATAACGACAAACGACCTTTAGTTATAATAATTAAAGCTATTAAAGAAAAAACGATTTATTTAACTCCAAAATATTAGGAGTAATAGGATAACGAATTCCAAACCAAAGCAACAGTCCTAGATTTATGGGATTATATCGACCCGGATCAAAAATTACTATGGCCTATTTAATTTACAAAGCCAGCGTTCGGAGATTACCCGAAAAGAATTTAATCTGCAAGTTACTCGAAATACTTCGACCGAGATTATAACCGACAGTATAACCGTCTCATCAAGCTCCGCTAAATAAGTAAAAATTAACGGAAAACTTCGTTCCGTAAAAGAAATAACTATAAAAAGCAAATTCAACTATAATAGGGATTAGGCCATATACGTATACGAAGATAGAAAATATAAAAATTACTAAAAAAATATTAAGGAATTAACGAATTAGGTCCTATCCTCGGTATCCTTTAATTACCGATTTACGATTTACAAGCCAACAAGGACCTTAAACGAATAATATAACGATTTAAAGGAAACCGGCATTATTTACCAAAAAAAATTAAAGCCGGAAGCAAAAAGGAGATATCGAGCAACTACTAAGCTCTTACTAAGCTTTCAAAAAATTTCGGAACATAGGTAACATAATAAAAAACAGCTATATCGAACGTATAAAACAAAGGTATTAAAGAAATTAATAATGTATAAAATCTGGCAAACGACTTAGAAAAAGCTTTTAACGAAATCCTTAATAATTAGATTATAAGCTTTAAAATAACTTATCGGGAATAAATTAATTCGGGTACTTTAAAATACCGCGAAATAATAGCGCAATTTAAGGATTATGCTTTTTTATAATCTAAAGGGATTCGTACGCGAATTACTCGAAGCGCGTTCGCAATTACTTTCAGAAATACAAACGATCCAAACCCCAAAGTAAATAATAATTTATTAAATAACAATAAACTATAAAATCAATTAACTAATACCTTTATAAAAGAAGCTCGAGGATCTGGTAAAGGTAAAAGTTAAGGTCGGAACGGTAAACCAACGGAATTAAAGCAAAAGCGCGCTATTACCGACGAGAACTTTACCGAACTTACCTGCTCGGCATGCCTAGGTTTTTACGAACTACTAGCTTACTAGTTCGTTTTCAAAAACAAAGCATTCGAAAATTAGGAACCGAATAAAACCTCGATACAATTACTTAAAGAATATATTAATACAGTAGCAAGCTTAGCAGAAGAAATTAAAAGATTAAATCTTAAAGCATTACCTAAAAAGTCCCATTAATTAGGACAACGGATAGGTATTATTAAGGCTATATTCTTAATATTTTACGCAACGTTTAAAACAGTTACGTACCCGTTAAAGAATTTTTTTATTTTCGATTTAAAGATTACCTTATATATATTTAACTAAATCAGTAAAATTTTAAATTTTGGATTAGCACCTTTAAGTAATTATATATATGCTAAAAATATAGTTATCTTTATTTTTGGATATAAATAAATAAATATCCGTTTCGACAGCCCAAATAGCTCTTAATTAATACGTTTATATAATATAACGTACTATGAAAAATTCGTATACAACTTAATATTATTACGTTTGTTAAAAAAAATAAAACCTTTAGTAAAACTATAAAAAAACCATTAATTACTTACGACGGAAGGATAATTCGATTATCGCAAGATTAGCCGAAAGGTACGATTAAATAATAATCGAATACTTGCCTTTACAGCTAACTCGAAAAGCATTTTTTATCCGACGAAAGAAATTTAACTTATAAATAAAACGACTTACAAATATAGCTGATACTCGACGATGGCACTTAAGGCTTACATATCTAAATCCAGAAGCTTTTAACCACCTCGTAAGCTATATTCGGCAGGGAAAAATTAAGGACCTTAGCCAGAAACACCGTAAGGAAAACGAGATCATTACCGTCAAATATAACGCATACGAATGCGGAAAAGCAAAGCGTCTAAACCATAAGGCTCGTAAAAGCTTACCCGTAAAGCCAGGAACGTAATTAACTATTAATTTTCAAAACCTGGAAAAAAATAACGACCGTATTAATAACGTTATATTTATAATTAATCCTTTTTTAAGCTATATTTAGGATTAATACCTTAACGATAAAACAACCGAAACAATTTTAATAATCCTGAACCAGGTATTCGCAATTTTCGAAAGCTATAAATATAAGGTAAAAGTTATAAAATGCGATAACGAGCTGTACGGCAAAAAGCACCAAGTCCGAAATTACTTATATCTGAAAAAAAAACGTTCGAATCAAGCTTTCGGTACCTAATACGTAAACATAAAACGGAAGCGCCCAACGCTCGGAAAATATAATCAAATAAAAGCGATTTATATATAAAAAAGGGCAAAACTGCTACATTTTTTATAGGTAAAGATTTACCGCGCTGCAGTTTACCTATATAACCGGACCCCTAAATATATATTTAACTAGTTAACGCCATATAAACACTTTCATATTTACTAAATATATAAGGAAGGGACGATAATTACCGACCGAAAACACTATTTAAATTATTTTCGAGTTTATAATTACAAGGCTTACGCCTTAAAAAAAAGCGCATAACGTAAGCAAAACAAAAAACGAAAGTTTAATCCAAAAGCTTGGATTAGTTACCTTATAAGGTACTAATTAACAAATATCTACCGTATATAAAATCTCTTAACGAATAAGGTAATGGCAATTTACGACGTTATCTTCGACGAAAAGAATACCTTTAACGGTAATTTAAACGACCTTAAAAACGACCTTCTTAAGGTAACCGAAAACGAATTACGTTATTTACTTAATAAAATCGAATACCTAAAGGGTTCGCGCTTCGAATCTGGCCCTACGGTTTACGAGAAAAACGAAAAAATTACGCAGCTATTAAAGGTAGGCTTGGATGGCGTCGTTAAAAGCAAAAACGTAATAAATTCGGACCAAACAGTAAACCCTTTTAAAAAATCTAATTCGTATAAACCTGATTAATTTTATATAAATACTTATTTCGCTTTTTATCCGACGCCCGATTCCATTCCGTTACGTTTTACTACCTTACTAACTGTTACCATTTAAACTGCCGCGGTCTTAAAAAAGAAAGCAGCTATAAGCGCCGTCCTTAAAAAACGTAAAGGTATCGATAAAATCCTTAACTCCGGAGTTATATGCCGTATCTCGAACTGAAAAATTACGTTTAATGCAAAACGCTTAAACTCGGTAATAGGGTTAAAGTACGGAAAGCAAGTAAGCAAGGTATAAGTTGCCCGGATCGTAAACCGTCCGCATCGCCACCTTAATAGTACAAAGATAAAAGCTTAAGTTAATATTTTCGAACATAATCAAATTAAACGCCTATTATAAGCAGGAAGGAAGATATATTGAAAACATCTTCTGCTAACTTTTAAAACCTATAAAAAGTTACGAAATTACCTTATAGGAAATAAATTTCGAAAAGCAAAAAAAGATTATTTAAATAATTACAAATAAATAAGTTCGTAAACAAAATACGACCGTAAAAAAGTTAACAGGAAATAATTGCTTAATTATATATAAGTATATGTTTATAAGCTCGACAAACATAGCAACTTTTTAAAATGCAAAATACGACTAATAATACGACATAATTAATAGGTCCATAAAAAGTACGAAAATACTTATGCCTTTACCTTCGCTGAAAAATCCTTCCGAATTTTTATTACTATAGCTACGCGGTTCGACCTAAAGTTAATACAGTACGACGCAATTAATACTTTCGTTAACGCAAAACTAAATAAGGAAATTTATATAAAAATATTATTAGGATACCGGAAACCGGAAACTATCCTATACCCATTTAAAGCTTTATACGGATTAAGAAAATCTCCCCTACTTTGGCAAAAAGAACTATCGAAATCACTTACTTAGCTAAGTTTTACCCCTATCCCTTACGAACTGTATTACTTCGCACGAAATAATATCCTCGTATTTTTTTATATCAATAATATCGTTATCGCCTATAAAAGAAAATACAAAAGAATTGCTAATACCGCGATTAACCAGCTTAAAATAAAGTATCAATTTACTGAAAAAAACCAACTTTAATAATTCTTAAAAATTAAAATAATCTGAAATCGATCGAAACATCGGATATAGCTTTTACAGTCGCTATATGTCGACAAGCTTACCAAACTAATCGAAAAAGAATTAAGTTCCGATCGAACCGATATTTCCATAAAGAATAAAAGTTACTTCCTAATCAGGAAATCGCATCCGATTATTTTATTAAAGTATATAAAAAAAAAATATCGGCTTAATACTGTACGTTATAATTATTACCCGTCCGGATATAACCTTTGCCGCCTCCAAATTGGCGAGATTTAACATAAATCCAAGCCCGGAACATCATATAAAAATAAACCGACTTATTCGATACCTTTTCGAAACGAAACATTACGCCTTAAAGTACGGTAAAACAGATACTTTTAAGCTAGCTAACGACGCCTCCTTTGCCGATAATTCGACCGATCGAAAAAGTTCCCAGGCTCATATCATGCGTTTGTTCAGCGGTACCATCAGATGGCGCTTTAATAAGCAAGATATAGTAATTACTTTTATAACAAAAGCGAAATTATTAGCACTTGCTTAAACCGCGAAAAAGGTTATATAGGTATTACGACTAGTTAAAAAGCTCGAAGTTTAACTTAATACTTCGACCATTAATATTTAATATAATAATAAGCAAACTATCAAATTTATTTATGCAAATATTGCCCAACTTTAAATAAAGTTAAAGCATATAAATATTTATAACTACTGGTTACGACAAAAAGTAATTCGAAAAAGAATCGAAATAATATGTATTTTACGAATAATATAATTACAAACGAGTAACAAAGGTCTTCTTATTACGTCCTTCGGACGGTTTATTCGATAATTAAGGTTAACAGATATTAAAAAAAAGATACAGGAATGCCGAATTCGGGAATTATCTGATAAGGATATGTAGGAGTTCGAAGATAACTTTAATTAACCGATATTCTATATCCAGGACCTGCTATTAAGAAAGCGGCCCTTAGGAGAGTGTGTTAGATAACTGTTAATATCAGGAGTTTTAAGATAGAACGCCACGGAGATTATCTGTGGCTAGGGTGGGGACTACACTAGCTACATCTACCAGTATAAGCCCCGACCAACGCGGTCCAAGGACTTATGATCAATACAACTACAACACCAGTTCTGACTCTAATACTGAATACACGCTTGTGTCTGACAAAAGCCATAGGAAGAAACCTTTCCGAGGTACGTTGATCGTCGTCAACTACGTTCTATTAAGGTTCATTAAAGTATTTTGATTTAAGTAACCACCTTTTCTATAAAATATCTCTCTAGAAAATACTTTCAAAAGGAAGTTATTAATATATAGCATATACTTTACTATAATCTTATTATTTTTTTTACGAAACCCCCTTAAAAGCCACTTTATTATCCTAACGGCAATAACGACGACAGATCCTTTACTTGTTATAATATATATTTCCTTATTTTTAATATCTAGGACCAAATTCTTTTCGAAGTCCTTAATATTATTCGTAATATTAACGTTTACTCCTAAGTTCCAAAGCAATTTATCTTTATTATTTTCCATAAATAAATAAATATATAACAGCATAACATTACCCATAACAATTGCTTTAAGGCTTTTAATCGTTATAACTATCGTTTTGGGGCAGTTAGCCGCCTATATCTTAAGGCAGTTAACCACTTACAGCTCGAGGCAATTGGCTACTGTAGCTTTAGGGCTTTCGAACGCTGTAACCGTCACTCCAAGGCAGTCAGTTATTATAGCTACAGGCCTATCATCTTCTATAGCAGTTGCTTCAAGGCAGTCAGCTGCCTGTTGTTCAAGGCAGTTAGCTACTATAACGGTTATTTCCGGGCTGTCAGCTCTTTAAAGCGTCTTATCATATTACTGTATTAATTCCTAAAGCTGTTATTCGTTAATATAGGCGCTAAACGTTCCTCCACTAGAACGATACAAGTTTCCTAGACCCTTAGGGATAAACTGCTCCTTACCCGGTTCACCACCGCGGATGTTGCTACGGGTATTACGAAAACTATTACTTTGGTTATTATTGTTATCCTAGCTTCGGCCTCCATTTCGGCCTCGCTTTTCTTTCTTGCCTTTGTTATTTTTTTCTTTCTGGGGCTCAGGGCAATTCTTTGCTAAATGTCCGTACTTGCTACAGTTAAAGCAAAATAGCTCACCGTTTTTATTCCATACGGGCTTATCGTCCCGAGAATTATTATTACCTCCCTTACCTTTCTATGCATTATAAAACCGTCCGTTATTCTTCTTCTTATTTGTATAGTCATAAAATTCGCTGTTAAAATCGTCGATCAGTTGTTGAAAGGAATAATCTGTTTGCCGCAGCACTAACTGCATCGTTTTGCACCAGCTGCCAGCTCTATCTTCCACAGCAGTAAGAGATATAATAATATATTTCTCGGTCCTAAGTTTCATGCCGCAATTTTTCACCTCCCGTAAAAGCTTTTAAAATTTGGTGGTAAACTGAACTAAGTTTCTTCCATCATATATAATTTTGCTTAATTTCTTCCAAAGAAACTTCTGCCGAGCCTTACCCGTTGCTGCATAAAGTTTCCGGAACGTCCTTAACATCTTCGTCTCCTTCTTAATTCCTATAATTAACTTTAAAGGCGCCCTTTTACAGGTCTTAATAATAGCCTTCGCGAAACGTAGCTAATCTAATTGCTTCAGCTTTATTCCGTCCTTATAACTAATTTCTTCCAGTACAAGGTTAAAGGCATTACTTCGAAACTTTTAATTAACTCAACCTGATAGATAATTCTCCTTATCTAAGAAAAAGTCGAAACGCTTTCAACGAAGCTTTAAATCGTTACTAAACTTCTTGGAATCCTTTTTTCTATCCTTCAAGGGTATACCTAATTCGCTGGAGCTATTTGAATTGCTGGAGCCGAAAAAGCTGCTACTGGAAAAACTGTAACGGTTTTTCTTTTTCTTTAAAAGATCCCTAAAAAAGTCCTAAAAAAAAGGATAAGGAACTATGTAAATCATCAGGATTATTACGTACTACTTCTTTTTCCTCAAGTAAGTTAGGTAACTTCACCTTCTTTTTCTCGCTCTTCTCTCTTTTAAAAAGATCGGATTTCTTAATAGATAACCTTCTAAGTTTCGTTTCGCCTTTTTTATAAGGTTAATCTTTTCTACATCGCTTTTTAAGGCGGTAAATACTTTCTTAAAGCCATTCGCCTTAACTTTAGGCGGAACTCTTTGCGATACTTTCGGTTATATACTTATACTAGTAAACTTTTAAAGCTCCGCACCTTAAGTTAAAACGTATCTAATAGCTATATTATCATATTGTTCATCTGCTCTATTATATCGTTATATCTTTCGCTTTTAAACTTTAGCTCCCTAATATTATCTTCGACCTGTTAATATCTTTTTTCCCGCGCCTTAACGTCGCGTTTAATGCTATTTATATTAATACCCAGGGATATATAAAGCTTATTCAAGTCGGCTTCGGATTACTGTCTTTGGATAAAGGTTTTCAGCGGCTACTAAGATAATAAAACGTTTCCTACCCAGGATGCTTCGTATTCCTGTTCTCCCTTGCCGAAAAACTCTTCGTCTTAAGGAATCTTCTAATCGGGAAAAGGTAAGGGAAAAGGGAAAAGGTCTTCGTTCGTATGCTAGCTCGCTATCGTCAACTATTACTCGATTCTTTCTTAAATCGTTAGCTGAACGGCTTTCTTTTAAATCTTGTGCTTTTTCTGTTAACTTAGCTTTTTAAACTGCAATTAACCACTTCGTATAACGTGCTTAGTTTAATAACTAAAAGATGCTACCATGTCAGCAGTCACAGTAATCGAATACAAAAATCTAGCGGAGCTCTCTGTGTATTCTTTAACTCTGTTCTAGGAATGGATAAATCTAGTCCGCAGGCAATCGCCCTTACATACACAATTAGTTAACAAAGGATCGTTCGTAGACAAAAACTGTCCCAGGCAGCATTCTGCTGCCTGCTCCAAACAAAGCCTGCCAGCCGGCAACACCTGAAAGCACCAATTGCCGACATAAGTTTTTTATTTAACCTTTTAATTTGAATATTTTTAGTAGTTAAGTAAACTATTTTCCCTTTCAAAAAGATTAATCCTTTTAACGTTTTTTGGTTGTAGTATTTACTTATTTGGTTGCGTACGAAATTAAGTTCTGATTTTATTTCTGCGTACAGCTATTTTAACTGTTTTGATATAAAAATTGCTTTAACGTTAGCTGGTCTATTTTTGTATAAATTTCGGTAAACTTCGGGTATAAAACTAAAATTAGCAGTTGCTGGCGTTATTTTGATATTTTCGTAATAACTAGTATTATAGGTTAACTGTGCAATTAGTAACTTTTCGACTTAATTGTTTTGTTCGTAATTAATATAGTATCGTAGACACGTTTTTAACGTTTGGTTAATTTTATTTATTTATTCGTTTATTTAAGGTTTAAATACGTTAAATAATTTGTGATTTAATTTAAGTTAAGCTATTAATTCTTGCTAGAATTTTGAAGTAAAGGTAATACTTTTATCCGAAATAATTTTCGTTAAAAGTACGTAGGTGCTTAAAATATATCTAAGAAAAATGTATACGAATTGCTTTATATCGGTATCCTTATTATAAGGTAGGAAATGAGAAAATTTTGTAAATCGATTAACGATTACGAAAATACTATCGTAATATATTCCTGTAATTAGACTTTTTAACAAAAAAAGTTTGGTAATAAAGTTGAATATAATCGAATTCTATGATTGCTTAACGACTAATAAAGGTTGTAGTTTTTCGTAAGGCTTATATCGTCGTATCTTTGCTTTAGTGGAAATATCGCATTATCGTAATACTTTTTATATTGTAGTTTTTATTTTAAGAAAGTAATATATCCGTTATAAACGTTTTAAGGTTTTATAAATTTCTAGGTGTTTATATACAAGGTGTTCGTATATATCCTTTATTAAATTCTTTTATAAGTTTTCGAGTACCTATATTTTATTTATTTAATGTTTTGCCGGTTAATTAACATTTTATTATTAAATACGTTAATATATATCAGCTGGTATTGCTTATATCGCAGTAATTCGTTACTATTTTAAGTATCTTTCGGGTTTAATATCGAAAATTATTTATTATACCTTAACCTTAGGTTTTTCTAGGTTAGGTCGTTTGCTAAATGCGTTTGCTTTGCTATTTTCTGATCTTTTCGATGGATAATAACGTAATCGAATTTAAAAAAGCTTTTTACGTAATGTAATTATCTTCCGATAAGTTTTTGTATCGTAAAGAAGTATATAATGTTCTTATAATCCGTATATACCTTAATTTAATATATATTACCTTTAAAATAATGTTTAAATTCTTTAAAGGCGTTAATGATAGCTAAGAACTTTTTATCATAAATAAAGTAATTTAATTCTGCTTTATATAACTTATAAAAATAAAACGTAATTGGGTAAAGTTTTCTTTAATCGTTTCGATGTTTAACTATAGCTTTTAAAGCATAATCCGAAGTATCGGTTTTTAATTTAACTAGTTGCTTTGGGTCGTACATGATTAATATTGGTTTACTAGTAAAAGCGTTTTTGATCTACTGAAAAGCTGTTTTTTTTTAAAAGTTCATTTAAATAAATTTTCTTTTTTGATAAGTTTTGTTAATAGCATAGCTATTTTGCTAAAATTGCGTATAAATCGTCGGTAATAATTAGCGAATTTAATATTAATAGGTTATACCTAGTTCTTAACTGTTAATAACTTTTTAAGGTTTATGCGAATTTGTTTTAGCGTAATAATATGTTTTAAGAATTCAACTTTTGCTAATAAAAATGGTTCTTTTCAGTATTAACCAAAAGTTTAGCGTTTTATAACGCCTATAAGATTTGATAAATATATTTTTCGTACTTTTTTTCTGTTTTCGAATAAATAAGAATGTCGTCGAGGTAACAAATAACAAATATCCAGGTATTTTCTTAGTATATAGTTTATCATTTGTTAGAAGGTTGCTGGTACGTTAGTTAGTTTTATAAAGGTAATTAAGTATTCCTATAAGCTATATTTCGTCTTAAAAGCTGTTTTCTATTCGTATCTTTCCTTAATCCGAATTATGTTATAACTATTTCGAAAATCGATAACTGTAAACCATTTTGTTCCGTATAGGCGATCTTTTATTTCGGTGATTAATGGTAACGGCGTTTTATCCTTAACGGTAATGTCGTTAAGTTATTGAGAATTTACCATTAACTAAAACTTTCTCCCTTTTTTCGGTACGAAGAACATAAGATATCCAGCTGGTAATTTGGAACGGCGAATTCATTTTTTTTGAAGTTTATTTTCGAGGTAATTACGTAACGTATGTAATTTTGCATGGTTTAAGTTGTATATCGGATAAAAGGCGGTACTTTTGCTATTTTTAAGAATTATTTCGTAATTTTATTCGATATGCTTTAGCAATTTAGTATTAAGTTCCTTGTTAAATAATTTGTCGTATTTATGATATTATAGAAGTACTTTAGCTATTTATTTTAATAGCTTTTCGGGCGGTCGTTTTAAATCGTTATTTATCTACTTAAATTTTGCTTTGAGGTTAGTAATGATACGTCGTATTTTTCGATTATGCCCTTTTTTTTTTTGATATGCCGTATATTTTTAGGTGGTAAAATTTCTGCCGTTTCCTTGTACCCACATTCGTTTACTTTATCGATCGAATATTAAATTTTTAGTCGTTTGGCTTATCGTCAAAAAATAGATCGTAATTTATTTTGCGAATCTTTTAATTAACGGCCGGGTTATATTATTTTAACCATAGCAAACCTAAAATTAAATCAAAGTCTTTTATGGCGATAACGTCGAAATTAATGGTTTATCTTTTTCCTTTAATAAAAGTTTTAAAGTAATTAATTTCGTATCGAACTTATCCGTCGTCGTAGTTAAATATCTGACCTTCGGCGTTTTCGACTTCGTAGGGATATTCTTTATCTTTTTATAGTAGCTGTAGTTCGTTAACTACTTTTAGAGCGATTTAATTGCTTTTTATTACGCTATAGTTTACAAATGCGGTATATCGCTTATTTTTGATTCGTACTTATACCGTAATAAATTTCTTTCGTATTGTTCTTATTACGTTTAAAGCCTTTTTAAAATATTGCTGTTTACCTTTATTTCTGCCAGCCTAGGGCCCCGTTACAGGTAATTCGGGCCTTTTAGGTTGTTTTCGAATTATTAAATTCTTTTTGCAAGTTTTTTGTTTTCGTTTTAGATTTATTTTAACTGCTACTTTTATCGGCATAGCGTAACTGTTAAGTATTTTATTTAATTCTGGAACGTTTTTTTAGTAATATATTCTGGCTTTAAAGTTTTCCAGCTTTGATTTGAAAAAAAGTAAATTTCTTCCTATATAGCTAATCGCTTTTCTGAGTTTTCCGTAAAAGCTAGCTGGATCCGTAAATCGGTAATTATTTTTTAGCAGTACTTTTCCACTGTTTTTTGGATTAATTTTTCCTACGTTTAGTAATTATATTATTTGTAATAATACTAAGATTTATATATAAAGCAGTATTTGCTTTTTGGCCAGCTTTTAGTTATTACCAGTTCGTCGATTTCTTTTATTATTACCATTTCGCGTATATAACGGTACTACTTTTGGTTTTTAAAATCGCTTCCAGTTCGATTTTTGAAATTAAAGCCTTATCGTTATATACGCATAATTCGTCGCGCGATATATTTTTTCTTATCCTCGTATACCTCGTATTGCGGTCGTCGACAGCTAACCGCGTAAAGCTTTCCGTATCGATCGGGTTTTCCTAGGTATAGGTTTTCCTTTTATTTTCGGTATTTCTTTAATTATACATTAAGCATTAACTAGTTGTTTTTTTATTACCGTTTCTGTTATGTACGGGTAAATAGCTTGTTATCGCTTAGTTTTTTCTATCTTTCGTACTTTTATAACTATTAGGTAATAATACATCTAGTAATTTTAATTTTTTTAGCCTTTTTAACTTCTGCTCGGGTTAGCTTTTTCGCTTTTTTAATTCCTTGTCGCACCTTAGGTAAAGGGTTGTCGTTATTTTTGGCGCGGATTATGTTAATCGTTTTTCTGTCGCCAGATTCTTTTTTATGCTAATTTTTAGGAATTGGAGCTTAATGTACCTTTTTCGGGCTTTTGCACTTTCGCGTAATATATCCGAGCTTATCGTAGTTATAACAGGTAACGGATTTTTTATTTTTCGACTGGATGGCCCTTAATTTTATAAACCTTAATTAAGTTTTATAAAAGGTGAAAAGCGTAAGGCACTTTCAACTTTAATTAACTTCTTAAAATTTGGACCGTAAGGCAAATTGTTTACGTCGTTCTTATTATCGTTTAAACTGTCGATTGTCGATTTTCATAACTTTAGTAATATATTTATCGAATGCGTTAAGTCGTTCGATTTTGATAATTTCGTCCTTAATATCGTTTTTTAAATCTTTTGTAAAAGACGTCGATTAGGGTATTGTTTTTTATCGTCGACCCATCCTGTCTTAGATATAAGGTTTTTGAACTCGACGGCATATTTAAAAGCTGATCCTTTTTGTTTAAGTTGTAAAAGGTCCTATATAACCTTTCGTTTTACGTCCGGGTTATCGAAATTGTCTTTAAGCTTTTGTTCGAAGTTAACATAACTCTCGAAAAAAATTTTGATAGTCGTTTTTTAAGCGTTTTCCGTATTTTTAAGGTAATCGCGTAACGTAAGCTTAAACCAATTTAAAACGTTCCCTTTTAGGAATTCCGCCATAATAAAGATTTTATCGGCGTCGCTTTCGATCCTTTCTAATCGTAGATACATTTTAGCCCGGGTTAGGAAACCCTAAATACGTCTTATGCTATCGTAAGGTTCGGGTTTTTTATTTTAAGTTTCGGAGTAACGGCTGCTAGTATCGAATCGATTAGGGTGGCAGCTTAAGCATTAAGCTGTTAAACGTAGGCCTTAAGTTACTGGACGCGTTTTTATAGCTGTTAAGTAAAGGTAAAAACGGTGGCTTCGGCGCTGGTCGATATTTTAATAGTATTGAATATTGCTTAGAATCTGACGGTACTACTAAACAAGAACTTGCAACGTATAACAGCTATGGGCTTAACCAACTATTAAACCTAATCGTACGGTTTATGTTAGCAGTAGTATCGTAAAAATCTAAGCAATAAAGCGATAGTTACGTTTAGTAATAGCAAATATAAATTTGAGTAATTAATTATTATTGCAAGCTGGTGCTATTTTAAACTATGGGAATAATGAACGTATATATCCTAAACGGGATCCCTTTAGATCCGAGAATCCATTCGGATCTATTTGCTATGATCCCTATAAATCCGAGAATCCCTTCGGATCCATACTACACTGATCCCTTTGGATCCGTAAATCCATTCGGATCTATGTTACATAATCTAAGTTTTTACATCGGAGGTAATCCACACAACCTCCGACTGTCTACTAATAGGCCAAGCTTGTTTAGTCATAACACTGAAGGTATTTCCTATCCTGGCGGAGCGTAATACTGTAATATCCGAGCTGTCTTTCGGTTACGCATCTTTTATTTAAAAGTTTTTAGATTTTGAATTTATCGGGCCTGTACGATCTTTAGGTCCTACAGCGTACTTGTAATCTTTAAAACTTAACCAATACGATTAAATGCTTTTTGTTACGGCTAAGGGCTTTCTCGTGGTTATTACTTAGGCTATTAAATCGGGTAGGACCGTTCCTTTTTTTTTTTAATTAATATCGAAACGGACATTTCCTTGCTATCACTTACGTCCTTTATATTTAAAAAAATCCTGCTTTATTTAAGGCCCAGTTTTTAATTAATGTCGAAGAATTATCGTAACTGATTACGTATAGGTTTTCCAGCTTTATAGACGAATTATTGAAAATCCTTTCGAAATAGCTAATAAATAACCTTTTTAGTAAACTTTTAATATATTTATTCCTAGTAATTATCTTACCTTTTTGCTTAGCTTTTTCTAGGATATCTTTTACCTTAACTGCATACTTTAAACAGTATTTATAAACATAATTAGGAATACCGCGTTAGATTTATTTCGTCAAAATCCTTAATCGATTCTTGGCGGTCCGAATTTACTTTAGGTTTTATAGTTTAAAGGTCTTTAGGATGCGTTCGAACGTTTCGTTTTATTAGGTTATTTTATTAAATACAGCTTTAACTCGGTTTTTTATAAAAGAATTATCGGTTTAATAAGGTAATTCGGCGATTATCTTAAGTTTTTTAAGTTTATACTTCGTAAATAGTCGGTTAACTTTTTTAAGTTAATCGGTAACTGTCAGCTAGTAGGAGGTGCGCTAGCCTCCCATTTACGGAAAGGCTTCCTTTGATCGGAACATATAAGTTCCGTAACTAGACTCCATAAAAAGAGGAGTGCGCGTTTTAAAGCGTCTACAGCTAGTCATCGAATACAACACAACTAATATCCCTTATATCTAACAATTAAGAGTTTTATTAGTTTAAAATTACGTTATTATCAATTAATCAGCTACTGCTAAGACGATATAGATTGAACATCAATAGCAATTACATATATACCCCATTATCTATAATGGCGACCGTACCGTCGACGTTCTCCGTCATTTACAAAGAACCTAAGGACTAAGACCGATTTAAAGACGAATTCCAATCCAGAACGTACGCGCTTGGTATTTGGCGTTATATCGACCTTCATCAAGATAATGTATGGCCTGTCGAACCTACGAAACCTGATATAACCTTTTATCCGAAAAAACGATTTCGTTAAGTAATAACGCGAGCAGTTAATTTTTTTTCCAAAGGAACTATACAAACCGAAAAAGTCGATTATACGGGTTACCTAATAAGTTTGCTTAAGATAACGACAGAAGGCAAATAAGCTTATATCCAAAATTTTGCAGTATATATTTACGAAGATCGGAAATACGAAAACTTTTATAAGAAGATTAACGACCTTACGAAATAGGTTATGGAGTTGGTATTTCCAACGATTAAAAAAACGAATTTCCTTTTAGGAAAGAACTTAAGAGAATGGTACGTTATTTTGGCCGAATCCGGCAAGGTGTATAATATTAAGCTTATAAATAATACCTAACGAAAATACCGCGAAAAGCTAAAGTAAGCTTCGAAATCAGCGAAGAAACTAAACGAATAAATCGTAAAATGGTAAGAAATAATGGCTTAAAAATAGTGTTATAGCGTTTTAGAAACGAAAACAGCGACTATATAGGTTAACGACTTATATGTAGCTTTGGCTTTAATTATAAAAAACTGGACGATTACCTTCTAGATAGTAAAAAAAGCCGAAATTGATAACGGTACGATTAGTTACTAAAAGGTAGCTATTAACCTTTTGGATTATTAAACGCTAACCTATTCCTTATCTATATTACGAAATATTAAGGTAACGTTTCCGACTTTTCAAGAAACTTTAATAAGTTTCTTTAATTAAGGCAATCTTGATTCGGAAAATACCAAAACTATTAACTTTTTACCGCAAAAAAAGGCCTAAAGACGCGGGTCGAAACGTAATAATCGTAAAAGTTCTTAAACGGACCGAAGCGGAAATAAAAGGAAGCAACAGAAATCCGACGTATAGGGCATTCGTTTTAAGGTTTACTTAGGTTTTTATTATATATTACCTTAATGCTTTTATGCATTTCCTGGAAAAACCTTAGAAAGGTTCCGATTTAACGATAGGATACTTGTATACGTCTAATATCGAATTGCTTCCGATTAGTTTTTAAAAAAAGAAATTAAACGTTTATTAAAGTTTATAAATAAGTTAATTACTTAAGAAACCGATTAACTTTTATAAAAAGTAAAGCAAATTTTAACGTATTTTTTAATTTTTAATTAACGTAGTACAATAAACGTCGCGTTTTACTTTTTAAAAAATTTATTCATTTTAAATTTAGGATTTACGATTTATATTTTTAACTTTATTAATAAATTCTTAAACTTTAAATTAACCGTATAAGGCGACGAGATATACGTAAGTAACAACTTTATACCGATTCAGAGGTACGAAAAGGTTAATATAATACTTTAAAGTTTTAACGGTACGAAAACGTTACGTTTATACGACGTAACCTATTACGAAAACTTTGTATATAACCTAGTATCTTTTTGGCAACTCCGGAAAAAGGGGTATTAATAGCATAATAAAAAATGAACAACTTTATTCGAAATAAATACGATTAAGTAATTATTACGCTAATAAATAAATTTAATCAATTCGTTATTAACGATATTAACGTAACAGTTACTTATGTAATCTTAGCAACCTATAAAAAAAAGTTAATTTATATATAGCGAAATTATTACGAATCGGTAACGGTATGATTTGGTACCTAAAACTAGGACATTTAAGGCCCGAAATAATCGCTTAGTTATAATTTTATGTAAAAAAGGTCCGCCTAAAAAATTTTATAATAGTCGAATGCTAAGTATATAGCAAGGCGAAGGCCAAAAAGCTAATACGTTGTAAACCGAAAGAAAAAGCTTCCCGATTAGAATAGAAAATCGCTATCGACTTTACAAACTTCAAAAAAAATTTTAAAGGATATAGATACGTTATGTTTGTTACTGACAAATACTTAGGTTTTATCTAAAACATTTACCTTAAAAATCGAAAGCAAGATATATTAATTATAACGTTTCGGTATTTCCTAGGAATCTTTAAAAACCAGAATAAAATTTTTCCGTAAGTATTCGAATGCGACAACGAGATCTTGAAAAATCATTAATTTCGAAATATGCTCCAGTCGCCTTCTTTCAGTATTAAACTTAAACCTTTAACATTGCATACCTAGGCCTAAAACGGGGGTGCAAAACGTTTAAGGGATATAATTAAGGAGAAAACGATTGCGATACGAAATAGCGTTAAGTTATTTTCGTTTTTGATCGTGTATATCTTTAGAGCTGCAGTATATTTGTATAACCGTACCCTTAAATACGTACTTTTTTAGCAAAGCTTATACGAAGTTTATTATATTTACTTAACGTACAAAAACGGCGTTGCAGTACTTAATCGGAAACCTTAGCAAGCTTACCTGCAAGTATATAGCTGTATGGCTTATGTTATGATAGCTGCCGTTATAATAAAAAAGCAGAACTTTTAAAAGCTAAAATTTAAAACATAGGTTGGTTACCTCGTCGGTTACCGATTTACGAATATTTACGAGATTTAGAACTTATTAATTAATAAGGTTATTGCCATTCGAAACGTACAGTTTAACGAAAAGGCTACCTTTTTAAATAATATCAAAAATTTAAAAGACGACCTTTTGTACGTTATAAAAAAAAAACTTTAAAAGCTGTTCGATAGGTAAAAATACCCGATTAAATAAATAATTATCTAACTTTTATATAAAAAGAAAATAAAAACCTAAACGGAATAATAATTACCGGCTAAATAGAAAAAATAACTTAAAAAAGGTACTAGCGTAAAGGGCGCATAAAGTAACGAAGAATAAGCCTACACGCATGGATCAATTGAATCCGTGCGCCCACCTATTTCCCACCAAAACATACCCTTTTTACTTTATTATAACAACTAAAAATAAAATGCTAAAAATATCGGATTACTTGCTTTAGACAAATTATTACGTACGTTATTTGTTTTTAATATTAAAAAGATTTTCAACTGTAGCATTTTCGACTGGTAACTAGAATATTACCGTATAATAATATTTAACATAGTAAAACACCAAAGTTCTATGGAATAATACTTATATCAAACTTTGATGAATGATAATTTTATTACTAATTACGAAACTTAATATATTATTTTAAGTATATAATTATTAAGTTAAATTATATATCAGGCAGTTTTTTTTTAACTTTTTTCAATTTTCTTTTTATAATTATAGTCGAAGCGAAAGGTGTATATTTTGGTGAGAAATAGGTGGGCGCACGGATTCAATTGATCGATATATGTATCTTTAAGAGATTAATTACTTTTATACGACCGTTATATTCGAACTATTTCTGTCCCTTAATTTACCGCTTCTGCTAGCGTTTGCCCTAATAATTACTACGATTATTAAACCGACAGAAGGAATAAAGGTAATCCTGAACTCCTTTTACTTTATTTAACTTCAAGTAACGGTAAAAAACGAAAATATTTTACTGGTAATAAGCGTAAACCCCCCGTATATTCCGCATCAAAAAGGTGTTATCCGAAACGAATATAAGGTATAGGAAGTTATTTTTAATATAAAACGTTTAACTCTTTTTATTAATACGTACAATAATCGGCTAGTAAGTTACGGAAGTTTAAAAAAGCTTATTACCCGAAATACGCGCTACCGTAATCGAAAAAATAATAATACCTTAGCATATAAAAAGACATTTAGGTTACTAAACCGGGTATATAAACGCAATTTACCGTTACCGCCGTAAAGTCATAAAAAGCTAAATATATACCCGTTAAAGAAAGTATTTCGTAAAGCCGAAAAGGCTTACTTATAAAGCTACAAGCAAATATAATCCTGGGAAGCTGTTAATCAGTTTTTTGCTAAAAAGAAATAAGTTTTAAAGTGCATGTAAATATACGTCTACAAATTTAATAAGCATAATTAGTTGCAAAAATACAAGGTACGTTTCGTCGTACGAAATAATCAATAACTTAAAAACGTTTATAACGATACATACGTATCTATATTAACTAAAAGGCCGTTTCGAGCCTTAATCGCTATCGCGGTTAAGTTTAACCTAAAGCTTAAACAGTATAATGCTGTAAATGCTTTCGTTAACGCCAACCTACTTTACGAAGTATATATAAAGACGCCTCTAGGTTACTTACAACGTAACAAAATCCTTTTAATTAAAAAAGCATTATATAGATTAAAAGAATTATTATTATTATGGTAGAAAAACCTTACTAGGACACTTACCGAATTGGAACTTCGCTCCGTTCCTTACGAACCTTGTTGTTTTATTCGTTAAAAGGTACTTATCTTCTTTTTTATAAACGATATTATTATAGCATACCGCAAAAAAAAAATAAAAAAAAAATAAAAAAAAAAAAAAAAAAAAAAAAAAAAAAAAATTAAAAAAAAAAAAAAAAAAAAAAAAAAAAAAAAAAAAAAAAAAAAAAAAAAAAAAAAAATTTAAAAAAAAAATTAAAAAAAAAAAAAAAAATTAAAAAAAAAAAAATAAAAAAAAAAAAAATTTAAAAAATAAAAAAAATTTAAAAATGCTCGAAAAATCCACGTGAAGATGTATTTCGGT